>MU223294.1:828686-883347 GCA_018584345.1 Thuja plicata
TTCACCCACCTCTCCAATCCACATGGGTAACTTCACCCACCTCTTCAGTTCAAAAAGGTAACTCACAATTAGCTCTTCAGTCAACCAAACTCTGTCTCCTCTTTACCAATTGAAGAGGTGGAGTTTAGTGATGGTTTCTCCAGTTCCCTTTGATCTCAACCTTTCATCTCCCTATCTTTGGGATTGATCTCAACTATTCATTTCATCCCCAATTCCTATATAATAAACCCTTCATAACCATTTGAAGGATCCAGGATTTCAAGCTCTCGTGCACCATTACTATGTCAGTTTGGTTCTAGCATTCAAGCCATCTTGTGATCACACACACATTTCAAGTATCAAATTCTCAACACTTCTCAATTCATAGATGTTGTCCACACCAATACTGAGCATCAAAAACAACGTTTTGGAAGTAGTAGAGAGAGACAATAGAAGCTTCAAGCACTTTGGGGTTTGCATTCATTTGTTTTCCTTTCTTTGCTTGTACATCTTATCGGTTACATTTCAAAGTTATTCATTATTGGTAGCTTTGTGTATTGGATTTATATCATTGTAAAATCTTTGCTACAAACCCTCACCTTTGGAAAGCTTGGGAACCATGAATCACGAAAAGGAGGCATACATTTTGGTGAACCGGACATGAAACAAATAACCTAATTATCTCTTGCAGATGACAAACAGAATTGATCAGCCACAGTCGTACGGTCGCAAACCTAAAAATTTGTATTTTTTTTTATATATGTGTTATTTTACAATTGCTGGTATTTTGCCGCACTTGATAGAATTGTGCCACAATCGACTGGTTTAATACTACAATCGATTGTATGTTTCCGCATTTCTTTTCTTTCATCTTATAGGTCTCTGTCTTTTCTATAGTTTGCCGCAATTGACCAGGCGGTACCACAATCAGAAGAATTTTACTGCAATTGACCGAACCAGACCGCAATTTACCGATCCAGTCCATAATTGATTGTGCATTACCACAACTGAAAGTGTTTTGCCGTAGTTGCTACTTTTGGCCCGCAACCGCCTGTTATTTACCATAATTGCCTGTGCATTACCGCAATCACCTGCAAAATTGCTCATCAAGGCCGAATTATTTATCTTGCTATCTGAAAATCTAATACTCTTTATTTTTTCTACAGCACAATGAGTTCCCATGAACAGGAAGGGTAAGTTGTTGGTGAGTATCATTCATTGTTTCAAAGTTACACATACTCTCATTTTGCAAAAATCCTTTTGATACTAACTTGTTTAAACAAAGAAAATTAAAAGGAATTCACTTGTCAATTTGGGTTTAAAAAGAACAGTGTTTGCCAAACATCTCACATCTCACATTTCAGATTTGGGCTTAAAATTGATGTGGGGACTAAAATTGAACAAAGCAAAGAATCTCTCAATTTGGTGTATTAAAATTGAACAAGCAATCAACACCTACTTTTTGGGCTTAAAATTTAACACGTGTGCTTGTATGGTGGTGTAGCTTAGTTCACATTTCAAAATTTTGGAGCTTAATCGATTTACCTTGTGTCTTGATTTTTGGGTGCACTTGCACAATCTATTAGAATAGACACCTTTAAAAAATTTTAGAAAGGCCTATCCAGGGAATGCACTTCTTCCTCGAAGAACGACCTTAAACTGGTAATCCTTTTGATCAGTATATAAACAAGGCACGAACCAAAGTTCTGTCTTATCTAGCCAAGCTCAGGCGAGGTGTGTTGATGATAGTATGGATTGGGTGAATATCCCTAAGGAGCCAGAGTGGTCAACTAGGCTCTTAAGTGAGTAACACACGTACAAACCGATTGGATAGATGCCACGAACCCTTACTACAACCTTTCTAATTAGAGGCCAACCCGATTTACCTCCGAATAGGTACCTTATTATAGTATAAGGGGTTGCAAAATTTCCCCCCAAGATTTCCAACATATGTGTCCCACGATATTTGTGTAGTGAAAGAGATCTTCACTCCACGGCAACAATACCTAGAAATGGAAAAAACACGGGCACCTACGTCGTGGACCTTCATTTCCTAGTAGTGTGACAATTGTTGTGTGAGCTAACGAACATTCAAGCATTGGGCCTATAACATTGTATTCTAAAGCCATTGACCTAGATTAATCTGACTGTTTATTGTTGAGACCTCATGATAACCTTGCAACTTGAAAAAGTTGTAGAACATACACATTATCAGTCTTCATTCTTCAAAACATAGTGTTTGTCGTGCTTGTTTCTTTGATCAGTTTTTGAAAATGCAAAACAAACATCCAACTATCAAAATGAGTTAAATGTGTTAAAGTCTAGGGTTGTCAACATCAACTATCTTGCAAATCAAAAGCCTTGTTCCAAAATATCAAAATTGTCAGACAGTGACACTTATCCTCTAGTCTTTTTGAGACTGTTCCCCTTTTACCGTAATTGCCTGCATTTTGCCACAATTAATGGAAGTCTGCCATAGTTAACTTGTTTATTGCCGCAATCATCATGTTTATTACCACAATTAGTGATAAACTACCACAATCAACCATTTACTTTACTGCAATCGGTGGAGTCATACCGCAATTGACCAGAGATACATTATTCTTGTTTGACCTAAAAACCTTGAAAGAACTCTTCATTTGGTGTCCAAAACTAGTGTCTATCTTAGGAAAACATGAAGAACATTGTGTGAATCTCTAAACATTAAAGATCATCCCTTCTCTGAAAAGCACAATTATTGTCAAAAATATTGTTAGTTCAAAAGCTTGGACTCAAAATACCTTGATCTCATCATATCAAACATCATCATCTTTATCAAAGTGACTTTGTCCAAAGAAAAGGTCGACAAATCTTATCTTTTTACATCATCACCACTTTGAGATCAAGATATATCAAAATCTATCCTTAGAATTTCCCTTGTCCAAAACATAACTCAGACTTCCTTAGAAAGGATATTCTTCTTTGTTTTCTTTATATCACTTGTTTTACTTACAAAATCTGGACCACGCTATGTCTCAAACACCTCATGGAGGGCCTTACACAAGGTCAAAGGCTAGAACGCAACCTGATGAGTCATATATCAACATATTCCCTACTTGGGAAACAAAGAGAGAAGATGACCCTTTTGTAAACACCAGCTCTACTCTGTTCATTAAACAACCTCGTGGAGCAGCTCTTTTCCAAATGTCACAGAAGAGGAACTAGAGGATATATAGAAAGATGCTTACTCCACACAAGTAGTTGATGTTGTTGTAGAGAGGAATCCCAAACGTTTCTTATCTATGTTGATAAAGAAAGGAGTCAAAATCCCCGCTAAATTTAGTGTATCAACCATATGGCCTGAAAACCCTCTCACAGGTCAAAACACTACTTAGTCTCCTCAGATACTGTCTGTTGTCTCTCAAATCTTCCCACCATTTGTAATACCTACATTGACACAGATGATCCCCAGTCAAACCAATGGCACGAACTAGGCTAGCACATCTTCCACTCAAAGCATGACAGGCTCATAACTGAGTGCACCTATGGTCACTAGTATGCTCCCACCTTTGGTCACATGGTCAGGGCAATCAAGCTCTCATGCCATGCCTTCCATCCCACCAAACACCAACTATTCTCAAACTATGCCGTTGTTGTAGTCAATTCATCTAGTCTTGGGATCAACACCTCATGCCCATAGGGATCCATCTCTGCGGGTATGACTTACAGTCAATGCCCACCCAAGCCTGCACCTTTGCCCATTTCGACATTAATCCAACCTTCGCAACAGTAACCCCAGCTTCAGTTGCCTCAAAACCAACCTCCACAACAGCAACCCCAGCTTTAGTTGCCACAAATCCAACCCCAACAAAAACAACCCCAACTTCAATTGCCTCAAATCCAACCCTAGCAACAATAACCCCAGCTTCAGTTGCCTCAAATCCAACCCTAGCAACAGCAACCCCAGCTTCAATTGCCTCAAAACCAACCCCCACAATAGCAACCCCAGCTTCAGTTGCCTCAATTCCAACCTCAGCAATAGCAACCCCAGCTTCAACCCCAACCTTAGCAGCAGCAATATCAACCCTAGCAGTATCAACCCCAGTTCCAATCACAACAACATTCCCAATCCCAACAGCAAATGCATCAAAACCCACCATGGGCTACTCATGTGCCCCCATTTCAAAATCACTCAGTGGGAAATCAATATCAAGTCCCCGGGATGAAATCGTATGTTCCTACTCAAGGGACACAGAGGCACAACCTCATACCCACTACAACACAAAGGAAAGTCCTCACACATCAACCTCAATATCAAATGGACATGTTAATGCAACAAACGCAAACCCTTCAAACCCAAATGATGGATATACAAAATCAAGGGCAAACTAAATCCTACACCACAGAGGATTTATACCCATACCCCTTTGACCATTCTCTCCACATGTCTATGTTCCGAAATCAATTCTCGGTACCAAAATTTGACAAATATAGGGGCAATACCAACCCTATTGAACATATCTAAGAGTTTTTTGCTAGTTGCATCGAAGTCACCCATGGTGAAACATATTTAATGCGACTGTTCCCACAAAGCTTGGTCAGACCAATAAGGGAATGGTTCTAGCATTTACCTCATGGCATTCAGTCTTGGGGTGAACTGGAAAAAAATTTCATAGCTCACTTCCATCATAACATCGAGTGCAAGGTCAGCATCAAGGACCTTTGTGATATCAAACAAAAGGATGGAGAGTCTTTTGTGAAGTTCCTACAGAGATGGAGGAACACGAAAAACTACATAATGTATGATGTGCCCGAACAAGACCTAATAGTCATATTCGTTGACAATCTAATTCTAGACATGTCATTCACAATAGAATTACAGTTAGCTCCAAACTTCACACAACTCATCAAACAAGGAGTTCATTGTGAGTAGAACTTAGTCAAACGAGGAATCCTTGCAGATCCAACACAAACGAATACAAACAAAATTGCAACAGACAAGGCTAAGTGGTGGAACAAAAACAAAAATGTCACCAACGATGGTGTCATTGATGTGAAGATAATCAACTATGTACAACCCAAGGTGTCACTATAAGGCACACCTATGGCCAACCAACAACCCACAGGGCCCACTCAAAAAGCATACACCCAAAACCAACCTCCCCCTGTCCAAACGGCCGTTGTGTCAAATAGTCAACAACAAACTCAATGCAAACCACGGTTTCAATTCTAGCAATGAGATTTCACACCATTAGGAGAGCTGATAGAATCAGCTCTACATAATTTGATACAATCAAACACTATCACTCTCCCAAAAATTAGGGAGTTTGAACAAGATGCAAACAAACCAAGGTGGTATAATGACAAAGACTTTTGTGAGTTTCATCGAGTGAAAGGGCACAAAATTTCTAACTTTTTTTGGTTGAAACACGCTATCCAAAATCTAATTGACACAAGGGCCATCGATGTGACAAATACCCAAGCCAAAGGCACAACTGATCACACTATCTTCAATGATATCTTTCATGATCACAACAAGGGAAAAGCCTTCAGGTCTGGTGGACAGACAAAACAAGTCAACTATACATATGCCAATAGTGATAATGTTATCAATTGCCTCAATCCTTCAGATAGCCATATGGCTATGATCACTATCAAAGACCAAGGTAACAAAAGTGTTGTAACAACGTGTCACGCCAGAGTTGTCTTGCAAGGAGTACCATCCTCATCTACTATATGTGCTAATCCTAATGCAAACTCAGATCCATAGCCAAGCATAGTGGATCAACTAAAGTGCACACCTGCCCAGATCTCCATGTTTTACCTATTGCGCATATCTCCGTAGCATAAATTGGCACTTGACCAAGCCCTTCAGAATGCAGCTGTCCCAAGGAACATAACACCTAAGAGCTTCCAAATGATGGTTAACCATATAGCTGCTAACAAACATGCCACATTCACAGACTGTGATGTGTCACCGCATAAACCCCTGCATAATGATCCTTTACACTTACTTGTCTAGGTCCACAAAAGTGCTATCCGTAGGGTCCTTGTTGATGGTGGAGATAGGTTAAACATCTGTAATCTAAAGTTAATCAAGAAACTAGGCTATTCAGAGTCAAGAATTGAAGTCACAAGGAGGATAAATATCAGAGCTTATGATGAAGAGGAAATGTCCTCTAAAGGTATTATCATTCTACCTATCCGTATTGGTCCAATGGTCAAGAACACCCCCTTCCAGATCCTAGATCTTGAATTGGGATACAACATATTACTAGGGAGACCATGGATACATGAAATGCAAGTTGTACCCTCGACATACCATCAATGCATCAAGTTCCCACACTAGGGAGAAGAAATAATCATAGAGGGAGATCCCCAACCTTTCCAATAATGTAACGTGGTCCAAATCAACACAGACAACCAAGTACCTTTAAGCCAAGATGCAAGTATCCCCTCCTCTTTAGATTCAAATCCTAAGGATGTCACACAGAAAGTGGGAAAGATATCCATTACTGACAAGGGTTGTGGTGAGTATAGATATGAAGAGGCTTTCACCATCATGCACATGCCTTAGAGCCTCAGAACTTATGACATGCCGCAACCTGTTATTATAATAGAAACTCAGCAACCTGTTCTATTCAGATGTCTGCCCACAACCTTTGTCAGATGGGGAGACATATCAAAAGAAAATCCATTTGAGAAAGATATCAGTACATGGTTATACCAAGACCCACAAGAGAAAATATGACAAACCCTACCCCTGTCGAACTATGGTAATGGTTATACATTGTTACAAAGATTCGTGTATGATGGTACAACCAGCCTGGGGGCAAGACAACAAGGCATAATGGAATTGTCTCTCCCGCCAACCCAAAGAAACAAGAGGGGGTTAGGCTATGGGCAAAAAAGAGCTGGTCCTATAATCCAAGACATCCAAGTTGATCAGGAATAAATAGTAGAGATGCACCGGGGGCACAACACAAAACATGTCTTGATAAGCAACATACTAGCATAGTTGTTGCCCACCAAAGAGGGAACCATGCAAACCCAAATAGACCTCCACATAGAAATTGATGATAATGAAGGAAGTGAGACATATGATGAGTGTTCTATCGAGACTAACTCCCATGAGTATGAGTGGAGATCCCTTCGCAACTCTGAACAATTGATCCCAGATTATTCCCCTCAGTCAGACACTATCATAAACCTAGAAGACTTATTTGACCAACTATCCATTGTTGAACAACCCTGCATAGAAAAGCATGTCATTTATCATTCCTCCAGTGGTGCATCCACATCACAGTCCAGTTTTGTAGCAACCATATCTATAGTCCATTTCAATGAACTAGATTCAAACAACCATGAAAGTATATGTCTTGTACACCTAGAGCTAATAGAGTGGGATCAACAAGGACCGCCTGATTTAGATGTCTTCGAGAATAATGAGGCTATTGTTGATTTCATGGGACTTAGGGAAGGCATGTCATTAGGAGACCATAAGGCAGGCTTCTCCATTGACCTCGACAAAGTGGCATATTTTGGAGAGGCAACTCCTCTTTCTAGTCCACAAAGGAAAAAAGAACAAAAAATTGATAAAAAGCTAAAACAAGATGTATCTTCTAGCGAAAACCTCACTGAGGTGCTAGAAGATGGAAAGAAGGAAATCCTCCCCATGACAGAGGAGAAATCAGCATTACTAGCAAAAGAAACAAAGGAAGTCAATTTGGGAGATGAAAAGAACCCAAAGAACATATACTTGGCAAAATCACTCACCCCTGAGGAGAGAGAACAGTTTATCAACTTATTTAAGGAAAGGATGATCAATTTTGCATGGTCCTACTCAGATATGCTAGGGTTGGATCTAGATCTAGTACTACACCATCTCCCGTTGCTACCCAACTCCAAACCTATCAAGCAGAAGCTAAGAAAGATGCATCCCCATGTTGCATTGCTAGTTAAGGAAGAGTTGAAAAAGCTCTTGGATGCCAAGTTCATAAGACCAATACCATATGCAGACTGGATATCTAACTTGGTACCAGTTACAAAGCACAGTGGTCAGATACAGATATGTACAAACTTCAAAGATCTCAATATAGCTTATCCCAAGGATGACTTTCCTTTACCCAACACTGATATGATAGTAGATCTAACCACTAGACATTAGATGCTATCACTCATGGATGGATTTTCAGGGTATAATCAGATAAGGATCGCACCAGAGGACCAACATAAAACAACTTTCACATGTCCTTGGGGAACTTACTGTTGGAATGTCATTCTGTTTGGTCTTAAAAATGGTGGCGCAGCATATCAAAGGGCTATGACAACTATATTTCATGATCTCATCCACAAAACAATGGAAGACTATGTGGATGACATACTATCCAAGACAATGCTTCGCAAGGATCATCTACAAGTATTGGGACCAATCTTTGACAGAATGCAAGAATATAAAGTCTGTTTAAACCCAAAGAAATGTGCATTCGGTGTCACAACAGGAAAGCTATTGGGGTTCATAGTGTCACATAGAGGCATCGAAGTAGACCCAAAGAAATTCAAAGAAATATTGGACATGCCTCCACCATCAAACCTAAGGCAACTAAGAGGGTTACAAGGAAGGCTCCAATCAATCAGGCACTTCATAGCTCAACTAGCAGACAAGTGCCACCCATTCCAACATCTACTGCACAAAGACATCAAATTCATATGGACAAAGCAATGCAAACAAGCATTCCAAATATTCAAGGACTACCTCCTCAAATCTCCTATATAGGTGCCACAAATCCAAGGCAGACCATTGCTTATGTATATCTCAGCGATAGAATCAGCATTAGGTGTACTCCTGGCACAACATGATGATGCAGGTAAAGAAAGGGCCATCTACTATCTAAAGCAGAACATTGGTAGGATATGAACTCAACTATATGCCAATTCAAAATTCATGACTTGTAGTTGTCTTCACTTCCTAGAAGATGAGACATTATATGTTGAGTCACCAAACAAATTTGATCGCACATATTGATCCTTTATAATACCTCCTAAGAAAAGCAGCGCTCACAGGATGACTCACGAAGTGGGTAATGATATTAAGTGAGTTTGACATTGAGTATGTAGATAGAAAGGCCATCAAAGGGAAAGTGATCACAGATCAACTAGCAGAGGCACCCATTCAGGACCATCAGCCTATTATTTCTAACTTTCCTAATGAATCTATTATGACACTACAACCTGTGATCGAGGTATGGCAACTATATTTTGATGGATCATGCATGAACCATAGTGCAGGGGTAGGAATAGTGCTCGTCACTCCAGATAATGATACAATTCCAAAATATTTCAGACTCAACTTCCCCTGCATAAACAACATAGCAGAATATGAAGCACTGGTCATCGGTTTAAAGATATCAATTCAATGAAGATTCAAGAACCTTAAGGTCTTTGGAGATTCGTAGTTGGTCATTAGTCAATTCAACAATGATTATACAACCAAATATGAGAAGCTAATACCATACAAAGCACAGATGGAAACATTACACACCAAGTTCCATTATATCTTCTTTGAGCAAGTCCCATGAGCACAAAACAAAGCTGCAGATGTGATGGCTACCATAGCATCATTGATTGATATGCCAGGTAATGAAACAAGATTCTAGTTTCTTGTAGAGAAACTCTTGGTGCCATCACATCAAGCGTTCATCATAGAATCAGCATGCATCCTTGTTGGTCCTGAAAACCCATGGTACCAAGATGTATACAACTACCTCCAAAATAGTGTCTTACCTCCCAACTTGTTTAGAAACTAGAGAAATTCCCTCATCTGCCAAGCCTCTAGGTATACCATCCTCTCAACTACTTTATATAGATGTAGTCTAGATGGAATGCTACTATGATGTCTCACTTCCATGGAATCCCAGAAATCTTTGTACGAAGTACATGAAGGAATTTGTGGAACCCACGGAGGTGGCAACAGCTTAGCTAAGAAGATCATCCGCACGGGATACTACTGGCCCATAGTAGAGATAGATGTGCACAACCATGTACATAGGTGTAGACAATGTCAGATTCATGGAGACCTCATCCATGCACTAGCCCAAGAACTAAATCCTATCACATCACCATTGCCATTTTCTATGTGGGGATTTGACCTAGTGGGCAAAATTACACCTTCTTCAGTAAATGGACACAAATACATCATAGCAGTGATAGAGTACTTCACTAAGTGGGTGGAATCAATTCCCCTCACTTACATAACTAGAAATCAATGTTCATACTTAACCACATTATATGTTGATACGGGATCCATCAAACTATCCTGACAGATCATGGTACACCTTTCCAAAACAAGGATGTTGAAGAGCTATGCAAATAGTTCCACATCAAACAAGGGTTCTCCTCATTTTATTATCCTCAAGGGAATGACCAAGCCGAAGCTACAAACAAAAAAATATTGAAAATATTGAAGAAAATAGTGAACGAATCAGGGCGAGACTGGCATTTACAGCTTAGTCTTGCATTATGGGCATACAGAACTAGTGTGAGAACACCTATAGGAGAAACTCCTTTCTCCCTAGGCTATGGATTAGAGGTAGTATTACCCCTCAAAGTGGAAATCTCATCCCTAAGGATATCTTTGAAGAACCTGATCACAGATGAAGACTATAGAGTAGCAAGGCTCAGTGAACTAGAGTTACTAGATGAAAGAAGACAGCAACCTTCAACCACTTACTAGGCTATCAGAATCGCCTTAGAAGAAACTATCACAAGAAGGTGAAGCCATGAACATTTGAGGTAGGATACCTTGTCCTCATGGAAAATCAAAAGAACCAAGCAGAAAGAGTCAAACCCAAAAAGTTCAAGCCTAATGGGCTAGGCCCATTTGTCATTGTCAGCTCTACTCAGAGTGAGGCATTCATACTGGTGACACCATAAGGAGACCAGCTCCCCGAATACATCAACAGCATGCACCTCAAGAGGTTCTACACTTGAGGTCTCTATGGTTAAGGCACCTATCTACATATCCAGAAAATACCAAAAAAATAAAAAAATACAAAAGTTACCTTGGTGAAAACCTGGCAATCGAGCGCCTTGGTGACAAACAAAAAAAATCAAAAAAGGAAAAAAGTAAAGAGAAACAAAATTGCTCTCTCAGTGAAAACCTGGCAAACATGCACCAAGTGTTCAAATCCAGCTTCACCATCAATGAACTCCAAGATCAAAAGCTTGAGCACACTCCAAATGCAAGACTGACTACCCAAGCTATATCCAGAAGCACATTCCCCTCTGAGCACCAAGCACTTACCCATGGTTATTACTGGTCCACCAGACTAGGCGGCGATTCTAAATGCCCTAAAAAAATCCAAAAAATCAGAAAACTCATCAAAAATCCTAAAAAAGATCAAAATGTTCTAAGAAAATCAATCTTCATCAAAAACATTCAAAAAATTGCAAAATCCCAAGAAATAAAACCAACTTGGTTATCAAGAGAGAAAAGGGTGATCACGCCCAGTCAATCAATAGTCACAATAATGAGCTTTGTGAATTATCACGGGGCTCATCTGACACAGCTTTATCAATCTATCAAACCTATCAGCAAGCAACTAGCGACCAAGCCAATCTATCAAATGTCACAATCATGAGCTTTGTGAACCAGCATGGGGCCCATCTGACATAGCTTGATCAGCTTCCAACATGATAACAATCAATCAATCATATCATATCAATCGTCTTACACAGTGATGGATACACTCAAACCAGACAGGTCAGTCTTATATGAGTAATCTATTGTTGGAACCAGACACACTCAAGCAATCAAGCCAATCAAGCCTATCCAAAGAGTCAAGCCAATCAAGAGAATCCAACTGCATCAAGGAACCATCCAAAAAATGTTGACTAGGTCAGTCAGTTGGTCAGATGTTAGTCTATATTTTGTGGTTATGTTCTTACACTACTCCAGGATCCACCATGTGAGGAGAGTAGCTATGATAGATCATGACTTATTTTCTTTGATTGTTGTCTGTTGAATTTTAACTTTGATTTTAGGGCCATGATGATTTAGGATAAATGTGGTAGGCGCTGTCACTTATCTAGCAACTGTGGAGTTCCGTGATCTGAGCTTAACCCTGGGAAAGAATTGGACATTCCTTCTCTTTTATTTTGCTTGTTTGGTTTATAGAATCAAGAGCTTGCAGTGCTATTTAGATGGACTCTGAGTGCGTTGGATTTCTATCTTGGTTTCTATGGTATTTTCTTTTATGTTGCAATCAAGATCTTGCGATACTATCCAGATGGACTCTAGGGGCGTAGGAGTTCTATCTTGTTTTCTTTGGCTTTCCCTTTTTGGAATCAAGAGCTTGCAATGTTATCCAGATGGACTCCGGGTGCATAGGAGTTCTATCTTGGTTTCTTTGTTTCAGTTTATTTAGAGGACAAATTGGTATCCAGATGGTCAATATTTGGGTGCTTTTGGATCTCTTTCTTTTCAAACAGGGGACATAGCTGAACCCAGATGGTCAATATTTGGGTGCACTAAGTTCTCTTTCTATTCAATCTCTCTAATCCTTCTGCTTATCAAGAGGTCGTGGCGGTATCCAGGTGGTATGTGATCTAGATACATTGGACTCTCTTCAAAATTTCAGAAAATACAAAAAAAGATGCAATGATGATAAATATTGGAAACAGGGGCAACGACTTGGGACACTCATCCTTTCTATCAATTCATATCTTTCAAAAAAGAAAAAAAAATCCTTCCTATCATTCCATATCTATTAGATCAATCCCAGAGAACATCTATCAATACTAACTTCTTTCTAATTAACACATGCATTACTCAGATATTTTGTGCATAATAGATCGCATCCATTCCATTTAAGTGCATCTGAAAAAAAAATTACATAGTAGTTGCATACATGGTAAATCATAAATCACATGCATCCAAGAGCATCTCATATAAACATGCATCTCATATCCACCATCCTTCATAAACATGTCAGTATCATAGGAAAAGTAAATCATCCATCTATGAGTTTGCATCCTAAGAACCATATTGCATATACATCTCATCATCTAAAAACCACATCATATAGAATCATACATATAGCAAGTAAACCAATGCATATCATATCAAATCAATAGTTGCATCTCATATAAATCAAAATATCTGAGTACAATGAACAGTCGCAAGTCTGAAAAAAGGAAGGTAGTCAACATATATCAATAAATATCACTATATTAGGATACAATAATGGATAAAAATCAGAGTATATCAGATGAACGTCACTACAAAAATGGTACATGATACATATTATGTGAAGCATCAAGATCAACATGTGCTACCCCCACCCTCACCAAGAGGTGGATGAGGGGGTGGCACATCAGAATCCGGTCTTTGTGATGAACCAGGAGCTCCCACATCACTGCTTTGTGATCTCTGTGATCTCTGCGTTCTGATGGATCTCTGAGAGGCTGTATAACTAGGTACTCTCTACTCAGCTAGAACTACACCCTCATAATGTTGCTGCCAGTACTCAATCTCTCTCTGAGCATCACGCCCAGATCTATATTACCTGTCCAAAACATCCTTGTGGGATGCATCCTATACACTATCAATGAATGATCAAACCTTAGCTTGAGCCTATCACTCTCTCGCCTCGGCCGCTGTAACCCTAGCCTCCAACGCAGTAGCACGAGCATTAGCAGAAGCAAGTCTGGCCTATAAATCATGTACCTATTAGGTAATCCGCTCCAACTCTAAGGGATCCACCTCCATACCTCCCATGGCCACATCCATATCCCCCTTCTTAGCCTTGTCTCCCAATCCCTCATCTCCCCTTCCCCTCACCACCCACGAGTCATCCTCACTCTCTGAACTCTCCCCGGTACTACTGCTAGTACTTCCGCTACCAGTCGAGGAACTCATCCCTACACTCTACTCATCTAAGGCCTCCATCCCTACACTCTGCTCATCTAAGGCCTCCATATCTATATCTCCTATCTCCACATCTACATCCTCTATCACCACCCTATCCTCCTCTCTAGGATCCAAAATAGCACCTATCTGCCGACGCACTCTCCGCACTAACTAAGGTGCCTCCTCCTCCATCACCTCCTCATCCTCCAAAATGGTACTCAAACCAACTCTCTGAGTACTGGAATGACCGCCACTGCACCCACCTCTAGTCCTAACTCCACCACCTGCACCCCCAGGACCAAGATCATCTCCCCTCCCCCTACCACCATCTCTCCCACTGTCCCGTCCACCATCTTGGCCTCCAACCCTCCCTCTATCACGGCCACCATCCCTCCCTCCATCCTGACCACCCCTCCCTCATTGTACTCGACAGCACCTCCTCATGAGCATCCCAACAACAAGACGAGAGACATTTGTAAGTGGAACTGGTCGAGTATGGGCCCAATGAGCATCAAACTTGGGAGTAGTGCCTACAAAGAGATCAGATTCAAATATCAGTACCACATCAGATAAAGGACAACGTAACAAGAGCAGATAGATTATAAGAGCAGTAAGAAAATTGAACAAGAAAGGTGAAGAAAAAAAAAAAAACCTACATCTACGGTGGTTGGTCGCCATGTCCATGCAATAGGAAGTAACCCTAAAAACTCAGTATGGGTAACATCAAGTGATACAACACCACCCCAAATGGCAGAGTCCCTCGACCTATGAGCAAAATAAGCACAAGACTCAAACACATCCTGTCACTTACCAAACTAATGCAACACCCTATCGGTGTTGTGAAAATCAATCATATGAACATGGTCAGTCACACGACCAATCAAATATCTCTGATGCCGGCAAAAGGAAAGATGAATGTCCTCTCCATCCCAAACAGGGAAATCTCTATATGGCCTCCATATGAAATAGGGCGTCATATCAAGCTGCTGATGCCAATACAACAAATGACCCATGTGGGTCTGAACAATGGCTCCATCATACATATACACATACAGCCTATCTGCAGGCAAAGCACATGTACCAACAGGACGATAGACATCTATGTGCTCCCACGCCCATATCTAGAGGAGGGTAGCACCACAGCCGAGCGACTTACCATTAAGGTAAGCTACGTAGAATATGTGGAAGTTCATATGAGCCAACATGCATGGCCCCCATGCATAAACAGTATGATCCCGAACCATACTCTACAAAACAGTACCAAAGTTGATAGAAAATCCACGTTGCCGATGATCGGGGCATAAGATGCCACAAATCAAATTGCCCAGTAGAGTGGACAGCCTGTTAAGGCCCAAACCAAATCTAGACCATGGAATATTATAAGCACTGGATAACCCAAGTTGATCTTGGGGCAATCCAGAGAGCTCAGTTAAGGCAACAATACTAGAACGGGTGGCATACTCCACAAGCGCACCCTAGATCGGAAGCTGGAGGATGCGGTACATATCCTCCAATGTAACAGTACACTCTCCAATGGGTAACCAGAAAGTGTATGTCTTAGAATTCCAATGCTCTACAAGAGCAGAGGTCAGACCCCTGTTGGTCATGATCTCTGTCATGTAACATATCCAATACAATCCTAAGTCCTTAAGAACTCACTTCTCATCCTCCGAGAGCTGGAACCTATAAACAAGATCCGCTGGTCTCGACTCCTGACAATGCAGAATCCACCCAGTGAACTGTACACAGAAATAAATCAGAAAAATATCAGTATCAGTCATACAAGAAAGTGCCAGAAACCAGAATATGCAAAAATCAGACAAGGAAATTAGGCAGACGGTTCTAAAAAAGCGATTGCGGCAATAAACACTTCATCTGTGGTTCACTTATGCGATTGCAAAACATAATTCTCAATTGAGGCAAGTAAAACTCAATTGTGATAGGCAAGCAATAATAGTGCGGTACACTTATCAAATGCGGCACTTGACCGACAATTGCGGTATTCAAACTACAATTGCGGCAAAACCACAAACGATTATGGCACAATAGGCAAAAAATTCAAAAACAACAAATTTTCAAAGCGAGAAAAATAGGCATTAATAACATGCAAAGCGATAAAGCTCACCGGACATCCTGCATTAGCTAGTCTCTGATACATCCGAACTTGGTCGGATATGTGTGTAACTCCCGATAAGCCCACCATCACACGAAAATAGGGAAAAAAAGCAAGAAAACTAAGCACAAACTCACCAAGGTTTTGAGATCTCCAAGAAGGCAATGTGACAAATGAAGGGCTCTCTTGGCTATTTATAGGGGTTCCCACAAACCCTAATTTCACTAGGAGGTCTGATTTTTCTTCCCGGTCCCCAGAAACTTCCACAGGCAATATAAGAGGCAATATAAGGTATTTTTCAAATCAGTCAGCAACCCAAATTCAAATATTATAGTTTCAACAAATTAATGCTCATGTCGAGACTTTTCACTCAAATTTGTTGAGGGAGCATAAATACACTTACTATTATTGGGGCAAGCTGGGGCAAGCTCAAAATCAAAGAATCTTTGACACACTACAACAAGTCACATCGCATCAAAAAGGGGTAAATGTAGACACCCAAAAATGGACAGGCTTGCGACTTTACATTAAAAACACTAATTTTCATCTATTAAGTAATGGTTTTTAAATCATTAATTAATCATCTATTTTCTTCTAAATTCATTTCCCAAATCATCTAATCAAATTCCCAAAATTAATTAAATAATTAATTTTATTTAATTAATTAACCTTAATTGATTAATAACCATTAATTAATTAATTAAATTCAATTTCCTATATTTTAAATTCAAATATTTAAACTTACTAATTAAATTCTTCCAATTAAATTAATTTCAATTAAATTAATTTAATTTCATTCAATAAAGCAATTCTAAATCAAAAAGAATTCAATTATCTCACATGTTGAAAACTTTAATTAAATAAATGAATTAAATTTTCATTTATCTTCAAAGAGATAACTCCAATCAGATCACATGGGTTACTCCACCCATCTCTCCAGTCTACGTGGGTAACTTCACCCACCTCTCCAGTCCACATGGGTAACTTTACGCACCTCTTCAGTTCAAAAAGGTAACTCACAATTAGCTCTTCAGCCAACCAAACTTTGTCTCCTCTTTACCAATTGAAGAGGTGGAGTTTAGTGATGGCTTCTCCAATTCCCTTTGATCTCAACCGTTCATCTCCCTATCTTTGGGATTGATCTCAACTGTTCATTTCATCCCCAATTCCTATATAATAAACCCTTCATAACCATTTGAAGGATCTAGGATTTCAAGCTCTCATGTACCATTGCTATGTCAGTTTGGTTCTAGCATTCAAGCCATCTTGCGATCACACACACATTTCAAGTATCAAATTCTCGACGCTTCTCAAGTCATAGACACTACCCACACCAATACTGAGCATCAAAAATAGCATTTTGGAAGGAGTAGAGAGAGAAAATAGAAGCTTCAAGCACTTTGGGGTTTGCATTCATTTGTTTTCCTTTCTTTGCTTGTACATTTTATTGGTTACGTTTCAAAGTCATTCGTTATTGGTAGCTTTGTGTATTGGATTTATATCATTGTAAAACCTTTTTTACTAACTCTCGCCTTTGGAAAGCTTGGGAGCCACGAATCATGAAAAGGAGTCGTACACCTTGTGAGATGGTGAGATTTTCAGTAATTCTAATATCAAAATTTGTGTTGGTATTTTTAGGAATTGATCAACCAAATTATATTGTTTCGATGAATATGGGAGATTATTCATGATTGTCTTGTTATATGTTCCTTTCAAGGTTACTTTGGCTGTTCCTTTCAAGGTTACTTTGGCTGCTTTCCCCCTAGTATTACATTAACGAGTTGTTTATCTTTCTTTTCTTTTATAACTATGACATTAATGGAGTTGTCAAAACCTGACAATGAGTTAACGATGTTGTCATCGGCATGAGAAAAGTTATCCTTATCTCCTTCCTTATTTTTTTGGTTATATTTGAGGATTCTCTCTTTTCATGATTTAGTAAAGGAGTTTTAAATGTTGTGTGATCTTCATTGTTTTTGGGTTTGTCTACCTCAATAATATCATTATTAATTAGATCTTGTACAACATATTTCAACCTCATGCAGTCATTTTTCTTATGACCTTTGTTTAGATAATACTCACAATGGTGGGAATGATTCCACCATTAAGGTTTTACTAGGGGTTCGTAACCTCTTCACTTGGGTAAGGTGATGATCTTGTTTGCAATAAGTGTTTTCAAAGTTGTCTTAAGAGGTTCTCCCAATGGTGTGATCTTCCTTCTTGATGAGGTAAATTGTGAAGTTCTTGGTCTGTCATTGTTTTGGTTTTTATTGTGAGTAAATGGTGTATGGTTTGTTTAGTTGACATTATTCTCTTGATTGTTGTAATTTCTATAAAGATAGAATGGTTTTGGTTTGATGTTATTAGCTTCTACCACTTCATCATTTACTAGGTGTTTATTTTTTATTCTTCAACCAAAATTTTGGTTTGTTGTTATTGTTATGGTTATTGGTTAATGTGTTGTCACTGTAGTTGTTGTTGGTGGTGGAAAATACTTTTTTTTCCTTCTATGATTTTAACTCACCCTTCCTTATTAGAATTGTTGGTCCCGAGGTCACATTACTGATAAGGGGGGAGAATCAGTAATCTACCAAATAATCCAATCTTCTCCTAATTTTAAACTTAAACCAACATTCACAAGATTAACCTTAATAACAATAAATGAAAATAATAAGCATCCAAATCCATCCACAAAATTGACATGCAGATTTATCTCATGGAAACCCAAATAAGGAAAAAAGAATGGTTGGGATTAGTATCCACTAAATGATGTAATCTTCCGAAGTATGCCCTGTGAGGAGCATAACCCTATTAAAAGTTTACAACAATACTATTAGGTGCTACTCGGTTAAGGGATTTATCTTAGGCTTGTTAGGACCTTTACCCTATTAAGAGTAGCCTTGTTAGAGGAATTTAAACACTTGACAAAGTGTCACCTTGTTAGAGGATTTACAAAAAAGATCTGTTAGGATCTACCCCGTTAAGGGATTCAAACTATTGCAATTGTTAAGGAACAAAAGAAAGAATGATCTATAGAACAACACTACCTATGCTTTATCAGATCCACTAAAGAACAAGATTTATTCTCAACACACTTAACTCTTCCCTGGCTTGATCGCAACATGTACCTTACACCGCACTTCTTCAACACATAATTGTTGAGCATTGTTTTGACACAAGCCAACTTGCTAGGATCTCGAGATTTGATTTCCTCTCTTGAAAGAATAACAGAGTTATTCCCAAGGTTCTCTGGGGTCGGGTCACAACCTGCTTGGTTACTCAGTTGAAGATAAATGTGATTGTTCATGAGGAGGCCTTTGCTGGTACAGTCAAGACAATAAACTGTAAAATACTGTTAGTTTCTTTTTGGTATTTTCTGTTTTAACAAGTATAGGTATGGTAAATTAAATGTAATTTTGTGTGTTATTTTTTGAGGCGGAAATTTTTAGAATTTCAAAATAGAATTAAAGAGATGAGGGTAACAAGAAATGCAGCAAATCGTAAAGAAAAGTAAAATCCTAAGGACATAAACCACTATAAATCCTTCCTTGCAAATTGAATACTGGAGAGATTTGGAACAACCCACGAAGCATAAATCAGACCAAGTCACAATTCACTACTCCACAGATGCAAGCGTTTGGAGAGAATATGTATTCACTCGTGCAAGATATTCAAAATTTATCAAATTGCGAAGCCACCAAGATGTGCGCACCCACGAGATGGATTTATTGTTAAGCGCAAAGATGATCTCCTCCACGCATTCATCATAGAAAGGTAGATATACAACAGCAAACTCCAACTAAAAGTAGCATGAATTCGAAACACAATAACACAAAGGGCTCTCTGAAAATAAAGAATAATACAAGCATACATTCAATAAATTTGCATAGATAGCAATAATTCACACACCATGAATGAAGCACCCAATGTAGATATTTATTGTATTAAAAAGTCGGCCCTTTACATTGCTTTTTGATTACAACATATAGAGTTTTGATCTACAAATCTGATTTTCAGAGATAGGGCATCAGAGAGTCTAAATTAATGAACAAAAGATAAAACTAGAACTTTGCTGAAGGGAAGCTACTACTAACTGATGCTACATAACTTCCATGGAGTTTTAAAGCCATTTACAATCAATTTGTTCATGCAAAGAGGCTCAAATTTGCCAAGAACAGAAAGAGAAAGAAGGTGGGTTTCTTCTGAGAACTTGGAGTCTTCTTCTTGATTCTTGGAGTTCTTCTTGGAATCTTCATCTAGAGGTTCTTCTTGCGGTGGGAACTGATAGGGGACACTTAGTCCCTTGAAAATGAACTCAAGTTAACCATCAATCTAATCTAGAGTTCAACTGGTGTGCAAAAATGTGATCTCGTTGGAAACACCCAGATTTTTGGACCCCAACCTCTACTCCGAAATTCGCCAAGTGCAAATTTTACTATGGAACCAAAATTTGGGACCCCCAAAATTTTGGCCTTTCGGAGGCTGAAAGGCTGAAAAACATAGCCTTTGAAAATGGCTAGGTATGAAAATTATTTTTTTGAAAAAATGGCTAAGTATCAAAAATCTTCATTTTGCAAAATTTGACTAAGTCTGGAAAAATTTTTGGGATTTCAGGGTTTTTGGCCTCTGAAATTTTGGCACTTTCTACATTTTGGCACTTTCGACATTTACGAGTTTTCAGCCTCCAAAATTTTGGCACTTTTAGCATTTTGAGATTTTGGCATTTTCAGGATTTCGGGGGTTTCGGCCTCCAAAATTTTGGCACTTTCAACATTTCGGCACTTTCAGCATTTCGGGGTTTTCGGCCTCTGAAATTTTGGCACTTTCAGTATTTCAGGATTTCGGCACTTTTGGCATTTCGGCATTTTGGCAATTTTTGGGATTTCGGCACTTTCAGCATTTCGGGGTTTTCGGCCTCCGAAACTCTGAAAATCTCATGACTGAAAAATTGCTAAGTCCAAAATGACTTTTTTTAGGATTTTTGGGTGAGCCTCACAAAATCTCTTTGCAACTTCTTGGACTTCATCAGAACTGAGCAACTTCATCAATTTAGCTTCCCCTGTTGCCTTTCCCTAAACCTGGAAAGACGTGCTTCGAACTTTTGAACTTCTTCACTGCCATCCATGATTTGCTTCATATTTTCCTGGAACTGAAACCTCTACTGCAAAACATCCTTTTTGTTCACCATGGTCCCACTTCCCATGAGTTGTTTGAACAACATTCTGGGTAGAATATAAATTCTCTTTGTTCTCATCTTCATACAGCTACAAGCCAATCATATCGAATAGTTTCTCTATCTCATCGATTCATAAAATTCCACATCAAGGTTCTCAGTTTTGCAATCACAAAGGACTCCTCATTAGCAATCTTTATTGAAAACATAAAATTAACCTAGAACAACTAAGTCTACATGAAAGGAAATTAAAAACTAACTCTAAAAAACACATCAAAAGAAAAGAAGCCAAAAGAGGGGAAAAAATACCAAGAGTTGACACAACCGACATCCAACTATCGGGAGCATGTGGGCCCACAATCTAACTCACTAAATGCCTAATCAAATTGACCAAAAGGCTGAAAGACCCAAAAAAAAGGGGGTCCCCATTAGGCCAAGTGGCCAAAATGGGGCGTGTGTTGTGGAACCACAACAGTAATCAACACTCTTAACCTTCAAATTCATCCAGTATATACCAAACTTTTAAGTCCATCACCTTGACCATACCCTAAATTAGAATTTAAAAATATCCTACTCAAATCCAACACACCACATAAAAAAATTAAATGCATAAAATATTTTTCCAAGACCGCGTCGACCAATACAATAATTTACATAGAATATTGTATCAAGGATTCAAACATGTTTTGACCAAACATAAGCTTCCTCAAGAATCTTCTCCACACACTAGCATCAAGCAATGTGATGTTAGATCATCACCTCCAATCATGAAGACACATCACCAGCTCGTGACCAACTCAATTAATTCTACCATAACCTTAACACTGATCACCAATCAAAGATTTATCAACTGTCGCTCAAGAACACAAATATTATAACCTATTAACAACTCCCTCTGCTCACCAGTCATCAATATTGCACACTGGTCACTCAAATTAGTTGCGGTTGCAACTATAGCATATGAATACTATTGACCACCATATCCCATGACCGTGCCACAATTTACAACATAGATTTTACAAGATATT
Source organism: Thuja plicata (assembly GCA_018584345.1). Lineage (NCBI taxonomy): Eukaryota > Viridiplantae > Streptophyta > Pinopsida > Cupressales > Cupressaceae > Thuja > Thuja plicata. Next base: position 850,868 of record MU223294.1, read on the forward strand.
CAAATCATCTATCACCTGTCATTAATTATTCTAGCAGTTGCACTGTTATACTTTATTTGATCACAACTTTCTCATAAGATCACTTTAGTAGTAGCAGTCATGCATTAGACATCCAGAGACACACCTAAGTCTCCCATGAAGATAGAAACTACTAAAACTCACTAAAATGCTTCATTCATCACAACTATGCTTGGAAACACACTAAGAACACAAAGTCAATAATTGACATCAATGACAACATAATATCTGATCATCCTATAATCAAATCTAAACATTTGTTACCCCTGTATTTTTGCTCATGCTTAATGCCCCTAAAACAGCAAAAATAATAGCTCTTACTAGTATTTTAATGATTAAAGTGTTGGTTATACCTGTTGAAGACCCTCGTGTGCCTCTCCTGCTTGCCAATCACAGAAGCAATTATCTTTCATTTTCCATGAAAAATGATTCCAAAATAATTAAGTCCTAAGTTTTATGTGTTGTATGCTAAAAATATTATGGTTTATTCTCTACATGGCTCATGTAGCCTACAGTTAAAATTTAATGGGAAACAGTCGTATCAGAAAAAAGTTATGCATGTTTTTCTACCGCAGTTTACAAGTGCAGTATGCATGTTGAACTTGAACCTTGAACTAAGGTTCATAGTTAAAACTTCAAAGTGCAGGTGCAAAATGTTAAATTTCATAAAATGGAATGTTTGATGGTTTGAACAGTTCAACATTTTCGAATTATAGCTTGAGAATTCAAAATTCATCAGTTCAAAGGCACACCAGAATTCAGCAGTTCAAAATTCAATGATTTGGTCAGTTACACTTTGTAAAAGGGCAACATGCAAGTGAATTTGATTGCTTGAAATCGAAATGTTGAACCTCTCAGTTCAAAGTTCACAGTTCAAGGGTATAGTGCAAAATACAATTGTGAAATTCTTTTTTAAACCCGAAGATGCAAGTTTAGAAAAATAGTCATATTACGGGGGACATAACTTTCAACTTCACCATTGGATCAGGTTGTACTTTGGATATGTTTTAGAAAACCTATTTTTCTAAATTCTCACTGACGGGATTTTTGAATTTGTATCTGGTTGGAAAGATATGAATAACATAATAGAGGTCTATAAACTAGGCATATTTCCAGATTTTTCTAATGATGGAAAAATTAGTCTCAGTACGGGGGTCATAATTTTTGAATCCACCGTTGGAGGGGGGCAAGTTTTTAATATGTTGTGCGAAGGAAAATCACACAGGATCTGACTGGATTGATTTTCTAAATGTTGTCTTTTGTGTGAGATACAAATGACTGTGTAGAACTAGCAAGCTGCCAGTAATATTTTGGTCCGCCCAGCATAAAACATATTTTCATTTTTTGGTTAATATATTCAAGTGGGCCACATGTCCAACTATGATTACACACATCATTTTATCCTGGAAAACATTATTATAAACTGTTATCCCAATGTTTATAAAGATATTAGGCCCAAGAAAGAATAAGAGGGAATAATTAAGAAGGGATTATTATTGTTGGGGATATTTTTCAAGAATCTATTATTTTATAACTGAAAAGCTACGGGAAAGAAAGAAACTTTCCAAGAGAGCCTATAAAAGAAGATCTTGGAAACATTTGAAGGGTTCTTTTTTTGGCATTCAGTTGGCTACAGGGAGAGAGGATATGAATTTTAAATGTAACAGGGAATAGGAGGAAGAGAGCAGATTTTTATCTTCTGAGCAGCTTGATGAAGATTCAGGGGTAGAAACAATATGTGTGTTGTTTTTATTGTTTATTTGGAAATAAAGATAAATTTTAACAGCAGATTTGTAGGTCTGAGTATTTCTTTCTCTGATTGAGTTTAAGCAGTTACTTATCTCATTCACATTTTTTTGAGTATCATCTTGTATCAAGTCAAGTGTATGAGTGTATAATGAATCAGTTGGTTTTTTGTGTACTTATGTTTAGTGATTAAAATATTTAATCTTCCTTTGATTTCTCTGTGATTGGGAATTATTGTAAAGATGATTAGTTGGTCATTTCTCAATTTTTCTCTGAATCTTTCCAGTTATTATCACATTCATTTCATAGTGATGAATGAATGCTAGTAGCCTTTGTGTCTTCAGGTTAAAGACATAATCTATTATTTATTTCATTGTAGATTTTTCTAAGAGGGAGTTGTACCTCTCAATTTAGAGGAAGATTATCAATTCAATGATAATATATCCAACTGTTATTATTCTTTTTTATTCATGCTGGGCGTCTTGAGTCATTCTTTTTTCGAAGGACAAATCTGTTTACTAACAACATTACATCTCTAAAACTCGCTTACCATCACTGCATCATATATGCCAACAATTTCCCCCTTTTGTATTGATGGCAACACTCACTTCCTATTTATGGTAACACTCACTTCAACATGATATAATGAGCATAAAAAAATTTTACTTCTATCTTCCACCTATTCTACAATTACACATTCTCCCCTTGATATTCATACATTCTTTCCCTTTGACAACAATACCAAAGGAATAAAACACACCTAATATCTTCTCTACTTAACCTTACTAACCAAAGCACATGACTACATAGACTGCTCCCCCTAAGGAGTAGCCCCACAACATCAATCCACCCAAAATATATTCAATGAATACACTAGGATTGATGCAACTAAATCTTCTTCTAATTCAACTTAGATAGGGGAATTCCCCCCAACCTACCTCTTAGATACTCAAATGCATCCTTGGGCAATGGTTTAGTGAAAATATTAGCAACCTACTCCTTATTTGGCACATACTCCAACCTCACTTCTTTTTCATGTATGTGTTCTCTAAGAAAATGATATTTTACAGTTATATGCTTGGTCTGAGAGTGCATCACCAAGTTATTTGAAATGTTAATAGGACTTGTACTGTCACAATAGATAACCACTAGTTCAATTACCTTCTCCTAAATTACTTGTAGAATCTGCTTGATCCATACTACCCATGTATAATTAATTGTAACAACAACATATTCAGCTTCATTTGTTGATTGTGATATACAATTATGCTTCTTGCTTATCAAAGATACAAGCCTTTCACCAAAAAAATGCACCTCCACTTGTGCTCTTATGATCATCAACATTACCTACCCAATCAGCATCAATAAAGACATTCAAAGAGAAATCACCTTTATATCCATACCAAAGACCATAATCTTCAGACCCTTTAAGATATCTGAAGATTATCTTTATAACAACCAAATGACATTCCTTAGGATTAGAATAAAACCCTGTCACTAATCCAACTTCCTGTGCTATGTCTACTTTGTTGTGCACTACATACTATAGCTTAACGATCATGGACCTATAAAGTGTCTCATCCACCTCTTTAAATTCATCTTCCTTTGATAGTTTTCAACTAATTACCATAGGGGTATGAACCAAATTTGAGTCTTCTAACCCAAAAGTCTTCAATATTTACCTTACATATTTGGATTGGCTTATGTAGATACCATCTTTTATTTGTTGAACCTACAATACAATGAATAATTTAATATCACTGATCATAGACTTCTTAAATTCTTTCCTCATCTCATCTACAAATGATTTTTTCATCTCTTCATTGCCACCAAAAATGATGTCATGTACAAATATTTCTGCTATGAGAAGCTTGTCATCTTTCTCAGTCTTCAAATAAACATTACGGCTATCACTTGTTCTGATGAAACCAAATTTAATTAGATATGAATTCAAACATTCATACCATGCATTAGGTGCTTGCTTCAACCCATACAAATATTTATATAATTTGCACACCATGTTCTTACCTTCTGAATTAGCAAATCCTTCAGGTTGTTCAATATATACCTCTTCTTCCAAAACACCATTAAGAAAAGTTGAATTAACATTCATTTGATATACCTTGAATCCTTTATAATAATCGTATGCAAGCAATATCCTTACACCTCCAAGTTTTTCCATAGGTGCAAATGTTTCACCATAGTCCAGGCCTTCCTCTTGTGCATATCCTTTGTACACCAATCTTGCCTTATTCCATACCACTTCACCTGTCTCATTCATCTTGTTTCTAAAAATCCACTTCATACCAATCATATTCTTGTCTGTCGCTCTGGGAACTAATGTCCAGGTATTGTTCTTCTCAAACTACTCTAATTCTTCTTCCATAGCTTTCACCCAATATTCATCTTTCAATGCATTTTTCAATGTTTTAGGTTCAAATTCAAATAACAAAAAAGTACCTTCTCTTTCCTTTCTTGTTAACACACCAAAATTTCTATCACCAATAATTTGATTAGGGGAATGATTTAACTTTACATACTTTGGCAATACCGGTTCAGTTCTAGGAGCCTCTTCAACCATTGGTACTGGCTCCTCCTCATAGACTTGTCTATCTTGATTTTTAGCATCTTGATCCACCAGTTGTAAATAAACAAACCCTTGATAGTCTTAAAGTTCCTTCTTGCTAGATTCATCATTTTTCTTATAAAATTCATCTATTCTTACACTGGCACTTTCCAATATCTTATTTTTTCTCTTGTTCAAGCACTTGTAGGCTTTTCTCTTTAAGGGGTATCCTAAGAATATCCCCTCATCACTTCTTGGGTCAAACTTTCATGTATTTTCATCTCTCTTTATGTAGCATCTACTCTCATTTTTTTTAAATAACTTACACATGGTGATCGACCATACCACTTCTCATAGGGAGTTTTGTTTATACCTTTCTTCAACTAAGCTTTGTTCAATGTGTAAAGAATAGTGCTCACCACTTCTCTCTAAAATTTATGTGCATGTCCTAGCACAATCAATGATAGACCTGTTTCTTCTTTCAGCAATACCATTCTGCTGAGGTGTTCTAGGAGCTAACATTTGTCTTTGAATTTCATGGTCTTTGCAATATGTAGTAAATTCTTATGAAGTAAACTCACCTCCTCTACCAAATCTAAGACATTTCAGGGTCTTATCGGTCTCCTTCTCCACTCTAGCTTTGTATATCTTAAACATGTGAAAAGCTTCAGATTTGTCTCTTAAAAACATAACCCACATCATTCTAGAATAATCATCAATAAGCAACATTAAATATTCATCACCATATTAACTTTGAGTTCTCATTGGACCACACAGACCAGTATGAACCAAATATAAAATACTTTTAGAAGAATATTTTTTACTGATGAAACTAGAACTAGTTAACTTCCCAAGCTGACATTCTTTACACATTACATTATATGGTTTCACTAGGTTATGCAAACCTCTCACTATCTTCATCTTACTAACTTTGATAAGGTTATTAATATTTACATGACAAACCCTCTTATGTCATAACCAACAATCTTCTACCTTAGCAATCAGACAACTCTTAAAAGTAAAATTCAGATGGAACAAGTTACCTCTAGTTTGTTCATCGGTAGAAATCAACTCTCTGATTTCCCAATAATCATGCAACTACCTCCATTGAACTCCAATCTATATCCTTTGTTATTCAATTGAGAAACACTTAACAAATTATATCTCAGACCTGTTGGTTGTATTCCTAGTTTTGGTCTGTTCGCCAAATTTTTGTGGTCCTCATACTTGTTTCTTACTTAAAAATAGAAGTCTCTCAGTTTATTTGTCATTTCCCTGTTAAAATATTCAAGTTTTCAGGACAAAACACATGAAAAATTGCAAAGCCTCCAAACCCTAGGTCATGTTTATTAGGCAAAATTGAGAAAAACCCTTAAACATTTATCTCATTTCTATTTTGGCATTGCTTTTTGGAGTTCACTTAAGTCATATGTTTAAAAGCTTGGTCACCTAGTCGCGTGATCCGGATGGCATATTCCTTTCTTCTTCGAGACTTGGTGATTACCTTATGTCGGGATGTCTCTAAATGAATTCAAATATTCCTTTTTCTTTTAGAGACTTGGTAGAACCCTTCAGTCGCGTAGTCTCTAAATGAGAAGACAGGTCAGTAATATGTGACGGGGCCCACAGATAAGGCATGGTGTCGTGAGAATAGATCAGCAGTTAATGGTTCATCATGAGACTTGGAAATTTCTTCATGTCACGTAATCGCTAGATTGGCCCGTAGTTAAGTAAGCAGTAAGAGTTCATGTCACGTAGTCTCCAAAAATAATGGCAGTTAAATGAAAGTGGCTGAGACTTCATGACTAACCGTATGCAGTTTGAAATAAAACACAGTCGAATTGTCGCCAGATTGAGATGCTGAGTCAGTTTTCCATTCAGCAATGCAGAGCTGAGTAATGAACAAGACACGTGTCCAAAGGCGGGTTCACTAATAAGCTTGTTGCGTGGTCTCCAAATGGAAAGAGACTATTCAGCGACTAAGAGACTAAGTATAAAAGCCTTTGTTGTCGCGTAGTCTCCAAAATATTTAAGGGTATGTTATATTACTTAGCGATTTAGCGTGAACCGTTAGATGTAATGATTCAGAGATCCTACAGTGGTCACAAAGTCTCTAAATAAAAGGTCCCAAAGGAAAAGGTACTTGTGACTCAGAGATAAGGGTATGTCACGTGGTCACCAGATGAAATGAAGGGTAAAGTGCTTATCGTGTTGTCTCTGAAGGATAAGTCACTTAACATTGGTATTCAGCGATTAAGCGACTAAAGGTAGTCGCGGGATCTTGTAAAGAAAAGAAAGCATTCAGTGACATGGAGACAACCGTGAAAGTTAAGAAAAATAGTCAGTCATGAAGTCTCTGAATAAAATATGAGTTAGACTTTTCATCCAGCGACTTTGATTTACACAGTCGTGTGATTGCCAGAACTAAACTGTGGTTAACCAAGACAAAGAAAATAGCATAGTCGCTAGATCTTCAGAACAATCAAGGGTTAAAGACTTGGGTCAGCAACAAGGAGACTATACACATTCGTGTAGTCGCTAAATATGAGTTCATGAGAAAAGGCGGCAGTGTTTGACATGACAACATGAATCATTCAGCGTCCAATGACAAGCTTGGATATTGATTACTATGTCAAAAAGGGTAGCTGAGATGTATGACAGAGAGCCAATCACAGTAAAAACATGTCATCACATTCAAATTTTTTAAAGTTTTTCATATCTATGAATTTGATTTCTTGTCACACTCAAGGGCTACGGCTAGGTTTTCAATTAATTCCACAGCATGCTGAATTGAAGACATGAATTGATGATTTTCAAATGATGAGTCGTGTACTCTGAACAATTATCATAAAGAGTTGATCGAGCGTTCATTTTAACTTACCTTGCTTTCATAATTTTAGAGCTAAGAAGTGTTAGGTATTCTAAGAAGAGAGAAGAAACTAGAGAAGTTGCAGAGTATTCAGTTGATCAAGAGGTTTTGAATTTCTAAGAATTATGCACAGAGGAGTAAAGTGAGTCTTGGAAATAGATTTGTTTCAATATCGGTAAAGAAGAAGGGATTTAAACATAGCAAACATGAGAAAATAAGTCAGTGTAGCTTCTACCAGCAGGAAAAGTGAAGATGCAGACGAAGAGTCCAAGGCGAAACAGAATTACTCGGATGAATTCCTCAGATTATTGCTAGGTTCAACTCAGAATAGGAGGGCAAATGCTAATCTGCTTAAAGATGACTACTGCAATATCAGGGATGCTAAAACTCTGGGAACAATAGGTTTTTCCCTCTTTAATTACTTTTATAAAAATTCTGATAAACCCATCCCAGTGTCAAACCCTTGGACCTGTGGTTTGGCTAGATTGATTGTTCTTGATGTCTACATAGATGTAGATTTGTTCTTAGGCCTCACCAGTCATTATGATGTCTTTTCTAAGACAATTAAGAGGAATGATGGCACTGCCTTGCTTATCCTAAATAGAAATTCGTTTATGCAAGCTTTTGGCCTATATAGCACTATGTCCACCAGAATTGACATGACCAAGCAAGAGGCGAGGTACAATTTGAAGCCTGGCATTGCTAGGGAAACGTTGCAAAAACACATGTTCAAGGAGGTAAGAAACCATCTTGGTCCTATGTCTGGGAAAAGCCCTTACTACTTCAAGGACATGCATTTCTACATTAAGTACATTGCTTATGCCCTGTGTAGAGTGCTAGGGATAGATGGGGAAGCAGATAAGATTAATGTCAGGATATTGATGATGGTGCTAGATTTACAGGAGGTACACTCTAGCACCAATTATGACTATATACAATATATCATTGAAAAGATGCACGAGGGATTCATAGCAACTAAGAATAAAATGGCAGATCCTAAGGAGAAAGAACCCAAGTTCTTACACTACTCCATCCTCATGCATCTCCTGTAGCACTTTAATTTTGTGACCATGGATGTAAGTAATTTGACCCCTCAGAGGTTTTATCAAGATGGACCTAATCCTATCCAGTTCTGGATAAGGATTTGGAATTATACATCTAGGGATTGTGATTACTGTGCCTTTCAGAATTGGATTGTGTATCCAATAGTACAGAGCCTAGGCATCAGCAGGACAAGGGTCCCAATTAAGGTTATGTAGCTGTTAAGGCCTAGTGAATACTTAGATAAATGGGAGGGAGACCACAATTGGGGAGATTTCTTCTTAGAAGAAAACTATACCATAATTATGGTATATGGATGTATACATCCACCTCATGACTTGCCTTACCATGTGCCTGCAAGAGTTGCTGCCATGGAATTTATATGGCAGCTGTTGTTAACAGACAATGAGCATTTTGCATCACACAAGAAGGGGACCATAACCCCTAGACAGTTCAGAATTTCAGATTTTACTATTGGCAAAGGTGCAATCGATTCAGTCAGCCAGTGGATAGAAAGTTGCAGAATGGGGACAGCCTCATATAGATACATTGATCCTGAAGGCTTCATGGCAGGAGTCAGGAAATTATATACTCCCACAATTCCCAATACAAATGTCCATTGTGAATGTATTGAGGAGGGTGCAACAAGGAATATTCTTGATGAAGATGAGATCAAGACAAGGAGAACAAGGGTTCAGGAGTTGCTCAACCTTGAAAGGCAAATCAAAAGAAATGGGTTAGCTTTTGGAGGTTTTTACCCTAATTTGCCATATTTTGACAGAATAAAAGCCATGATTGATAATTTTTATGTGCTTACTAAACAACTGGAGACTGTTCTTGATAAGAAAGGTGCCCAAGGGCCAGACCATTCAGAATCTAAGTATGAGAGTAGTTGTGATAGTGACTATGCCCGTCCTACTAGATATGTTCAACCTTAGCAAGATATTGTTGAGATACCACAGTTGCAGGAAGCTGAAGGCCACATTGTTGACTTAACAGTGGCTACACAACCTGATGATATAGAGGAGCCTTTAGCTAAAAGGCAAAATATTGAAATAGGTCAGCCTTCAGTTGAAAGGCAAGAGAAGAAAAAAGATAAAGCAAGTGTCCTAGTGCCTGGAAATAGGTTATATGACCATAACCTAAGAAAATTAATTAGGGAGGGCAAGAAAAAACAACCTGATATGGAAGAGAATGTTGAATTACCCCTCGGAGCTTGTGTTGATGAAAGGTTGTTGCATCAACAATAGTTTCTAAATGATGATAATTTCATCAAGACTGAGGAGTTTACAGACTTCCTAAGGTGGTATAAAAAGGAGCAAATTAGAGCTTAGTTAACTGTTGATGGGGAGGACACAGTGACAAATGAGGCCCTAGTGGCCCTACAATCATATGACCCAGACAGTGAGGACATCTCACCTGATGAAGCCAGAGAAATGGTATTGGACAGTGGCATATTACTTGCTGAGGGTTGGGATTTGGCTTCTGCCTTCATAATTGATCAAATACGAAAGCAGCCAGATTTGAAGATGTCAAGTGAGATGAAAATGGGAGATATGATTAAAGGATTTGGGTATAGCCCAAAATCTCAAGCCTTTGCAATGTGGAGCCTTTGCCCTAAGGACCAGAAGCCTCAGTTGGTAAATATTCAAGAAAACATGGTAGGCAATCAAATGGTCTGGTCTGTACAAAACACAAGGGATTTGGAAATATCCCAGATCATGACACATTGGGCACACTTGAATGAGGACAAGACAAAATAGTTGTCTGACAAGTGTAGCATGTTGATAGAGGAGACCAATGCATTGGCCAAAGACCGAGAATTGTGCTAGATCAAGATACATCAGCAAGATCAGGAGATTGAAAAACTATTAAAAGAATTAGAAGAAAATCCTGAGGTGATGTATGTGCCTGTACAACCACAACCTTTGCAAATTGAAGATAGGGCAAAATCAGAAGAAGTGGTTGAGAAGGAGGATATAGGAGAAAAGAAGAATGAAATTGCTTTGAATGCATTAAGGGGCATTTTACAACATAGGATTGAAGTCTTGAAGGATAAGACTGATATTTTCCTTAATGCTTATAATAAATTGCCAACTTTGCATGCTGAGGTCATGGGGTATCTTGCTATATTAAACCCCTATTTTACCAAATGGTCTACCAGGGTACAGTTGCTTGAAAAGCTTGCATCTTTGCAAACCCTAAGACCAGATTTGCCAGAGATAGTAACAGAGGTGGGAGATGAGATCAAAAGGGTCAATATTGCTCTGTCATTTTTCAAAGGCAAATTGAATCAAATAGAGGTTAAATTGAGCCTCTTTGCTGTAGATTTTAATAGATTTGTTCCTTCCCTAAGAGGAGAAGATGATCAAATAAAGGCTTTAGATGCCTGGAGGAATGAGTTTGACAGCAAAATGCCTAATAATGAGGCATTTATTATGGGATCAAACTTGGACATTGAGGGATTTAATAAGATTTTAGATGAAGCATTTAAGGCTAAAACTGACATTAATAAGTTTCTTTTGGATGTCAAGAACATCACTGATGTTAGATGGGAGAGGAAAAAGGCACAAGTGCAGGCTACTCAAGACTTTAAGTGGCCAACAGATGATGAACTGAAAACATGGGAACTAATCACTAGGCCCAAGAAAAAGAAGCCCGTGGTGGAGGAGGAAATCTTGGATGATGAATAAAGGTGAATATTTGGCACTTCACTATTGAGGATAATAAAGGCAGTTATTGCTAAAGGAAAGTAGGTGAGCATATAAGCATGGTCATCTGAGTTCAACATAAATTTTACCAGCTACCATGAATATTGTCAAAAGTGAAGGCACCAGATAAAGTAGAGAACAAAGAATATCAGCTTTCATCTCTTGACTTTGTCTTTCCATCGCTTCTTCTTTCTCCTCTTTTGTCCTTTCTATAGTTTTAGGGTTAGGTTTCTGAAACCATCCGAAGCTTGTTGCATCCTAAAGAAAAGGATTCCAAGATGGTTAAGAACCTATAAGTAGTCAAAAAAGTTGTAATTGTAGGAGGATGAAATATATTGCAAAAATTAGACTTTCTAAATTTGTGTCTCTTTTCAAGATTCAAAGCTTTTTCATGTATAAAAGCAGGATCATATCAATAAAATACGGTGAAATTTTACTCTTTTCTATTGTTGTCTCTTTATTTCCTGTGTATGCTTTTTTATGTTTTAGTCTGCAAGGCATTCTAAAGCATTTTGGTTATAAGATAACTATTAGATTACTAACAAGTTTCTTTCAAGTAAAGAACTAAGTTTTGTGAGTATTCTTAGGGAGCATATCAATATTTAAAGATTTGATACAGTATTTCAGAGGTAACTAGATAATTTGTAAGGCAGCTTACAGTATTTTGTTTCTATGAGACTTTAGCTTATTGACTTTGTAACCCAAAGGATAGGCACTGATCTAGGTTTTGATCTGATTATCTATCATCATCCAAGTTTTCAAAATTATTCAAAATTATTTCAATCAAAACACTTTTATTACTAGAAAAAATGAGCTGAACTCATTAAGGACTCATGTCAGCAGGACAGTGTCCATTTTTAGTGATTCCTTAGAGAGTGAATCATTAGGTTATCCCCCCTAAAAACAAAAGGAAGAAGGATGCAAATCCTTGTCTCATTGGTTCATGTTATCAAAACCATAGCCTGGCTTATAATACTCTATTTCAAATTAATCATTACAATCTCTAAAGTATTCTATAAGTTGTTACAGTGAGGTTTTAGGTGCATAGCCAGTGAACGAATTAATCCACCAAATACATGGGCTGAAATATTAGTAATTTTTAAATAGGTAATACCTTCTTGAGTCTGTGGAGCTCGAAGAAGAAGGAGGATATTATCCAATCCTCATTAATTATCCTTTCTCTCACCAAAAGGAGGTTGCATTCAAGCATATGAGGTATACTGTCATCACTTGGTAAGTATTTCAAGAAAAAGAGCTAACAAGACCATCAACCTAGTAAACATCATCACAATTTTTTTTATCATTCAAAGCAATAGATCCTTTACCTTTTACCATACAAGGAGCATCATTCCCAAATCTCACCAAGCCTCCATCACATTCTTCCATATTGATGAAATTGCTTCTATCACCAGTCATATGATGAGTGCACCCACTATCAATAATCCAGTTACCACTATGATTCATGTTCAAAACCAAAGCTTTCTCACCTTCTTCTGAGGGTCCTTCCTTCAAATTCCTCATCAGTAACACCTTCCTTAGCTAGGTAGCATACCTCCTTATTTTTATCCTTGAATCTTCTTGGCTTCTCCTTCCTGTTATTCTCAGGGCATCTAGAAGCAATATGTTCAATTTCGTTACATGCAAATCACTTCAAAAGTAACTTACCCTTATATTTACCTTTCCCTCTAGGCAACCTTCTAGTAAATAGAGCTTCCAATTCCTTGAGTTCTCTTTCTTCAGATAAGATAGATTCATAATCATTGGGATAACATGTTGAATAAATGTTATACATCTCCTTTCCTTTCCTAGATGGTGTAAGAGTCAATGATGACTTGAAAGCAGCTTCAAATTTAGGCATACTATTATCATAATTGCTTAACTTAAATACAGTTAATTTCCCTATTAATGCATCAAGAGTAATAGTGAAATTTCCTATAGATCTAAGCTCTTGTATAGCTGAAACCCTAATAGCATAATAAGGCAATAGATTTCTCAACATTTTTCTACCACATCCTCCTTGGGAAGATTACCACCAACACCTTGGATAGTAGCAACAACTTTTTTGATTCTCTGACTGTATTGCTCAATTTTCTCATTCTATTGCATCCTCGTATCATCATACTTTCCTCTCAAACTATCAACCTTTTCCTTCTGCACATGTGGATCTCCACCACAGACGGTTTTCAACTTTTCCCATATTTCATTAGCAGTATCCAAGTATTTGATATCAACATATTATGCATCTGAATGGGTACTAGTGATAGCTTCCATAGTAGCATTATGTTCTAACATTTCCTTCAATTGATCTGTAGTCAGGTTTCCTAAAGGGACAGTACTCTTGTTAACCACATGATCCCAATACTGATCACCCATACCTTTAATATAGAGCTTCATCCAACCGCACCATACTGAATAGTTCTCTCTTGTGAATTTAGGACCTTCCTTTATCATCATCTTCAGATATTTAACTCAAGATTTTAAGCTTCACCCACAACAAAGGACCAAAGCTCTGATACCAATTGTTAGTCCTAAGGTCAGATTACTAAGAGGAGCAGGGGGAGAATCGGTAATCTACAAAATAATCCAAACTTCTCCTAATCTAAAACTTAAACCATCATTCACAAGATTAACCTTAATAATAATAAATGAAAATCATAAGCATCCAAATATATCCATAAAATTGATACATATATTTATCTCATGGAAACCCAAATAGGAAAAAAACTACGGTGGGGATTAGTACCCACTAAATGATATACTCTTTTGAAGTACGCCCTATGAGGAGCTTAACTCTGTTAAAAGTTTACAACAATACTGTTAGGTGCTACTCGGTTAAGGGATTTACCTTAGGCCTATTTGGATATTTACCCTATTAAGAATATCCTTTTTAGAGGACTTTAAATAATTGAAAAAGTGTCACCTTGTTAGAGGATTTACAAAAAAGATCTATTAGGATCTACCTTGTTAAGGGATTTAACCTGTTGCAACTGTTAGGGAACAACAAAAAGAATGATCTATAGAATAACACTACCTATGCTTGATCAAATATACTAAAGCACACAATATCTTCTCAACACACTTAATTTTTTCTTGGTTTGATCGCAACATGTACCTTACATTGCACTTCTTCAACACACAATCAACACTCTTAACCTTCAACTTCATCCATTATATACTAAAATTTTAAATCTACCACCTTGATCAAACCCTAAATAAGAATTTCAAAACATCTCGCTCAAATCCAATGTGCCACATAACAAAATTAAATGCATAAACATTTTTCCAAGACTGTGTCAGCCAATACAATGATTTACATAGAATGTTGTGTCAAGGAGTCAAACACCTTTTGACCAAACACAAGCTTCCTCAAGAATTTTCTCCACATGCTAACATCAAGAAATCTGATGTCAGATCATCACCTCCAATCACGAAGACACAACACCAGCTCATGACCAATTCAATTGATTCTACCACAACCTTAACACCAATCACCGATCAAAGATTTATCAACTATCACTAGAGAACACAAATATTGTAATATATTAATGACTCTGTCTCTACTTATCAATCACCAATCCTGCTCACCAATCTCTCAAATTAGTTGTGGTGACAATTGTAGCATTTGAATACTGTTGACCACCATATCCCGTGACCATGCCACAAGATACAACATAGATTTGACAATAAATTCAAATCATATACCACCTATCATTAACTATTCTAGTAGTTGCACTATTATACTTCAATTGATCATAACTTTCTCATAAGATCACTTCAAAAGTAGCAGTAATGTATTAGATATCTAGAGACATGCCTAAGTATCCCATAAAGATAGAAACTAGTGAAACTCACCGCAATCCTTCATTCTTTACAACTATGCTTGGCAACACACAAAGAACACAAAGTCAATAATTGACATCAATGACAACATAATATCTAATCGTCCTATAATCAAATCTAATAATTACATCTCCAAAACTCACTTACCATCACTACATCGGATATACCAAAAAGAGCATCCTTTATATTTATACCATTCACGGTCATTTTTTTAAATGATGGAGGACATTGAAGTTGTAAGTGGAAGTTCATCTCGATGTTCAAGTTATTGATAAAAATGTCCATTTTCTCTTTCTCTGGCTCACTTCGTGGATACTTAGTTAATATTCTTCTCCATCTTTGTAGAAAGTTTAGAAATGACTCTCCATTTATTTTTTGGGTGTTGCATAAGTCTAGCATAGTTAATTTATGTTCTATGTTATATGAGTATTGTGATACAAACTTGGTTACTAGTTCCTCAAAGGTCTTTATACCAAGTGGAAATTTTGAGAATCATTTCATAGCTTGTCCACCTAGACTTCTTGAGAAGAGTCTCATTAGGTATATTTTCTCTTGACTGAACTCCATGCTTAAAGTGAAAAACTCCCTAATGTGATCTTGGGGATCTGTCATGCCCATGTACTTGTCATACTTTTGGAAATCCACATTGGGTGGGAAAGGTACCATAACCAAATCTATTGTCAAATGGGAAGGGTTAAATTCCTTCCATGGTGTATTTCTTCATGGATGTTCCCCATTATATATCATTGATTTATTGTTGTAAGGATCAAATATGTTTGTTTAAGGCCCCTATGAGATTGATCTCATCCTCATCTTATTTCAATTGTGACACATTGTAGTAATGGGGTAATTTGACTCCTTGTGATAAATTCATAAAATACCTCTCTTTATCCTTTTCAAGCACTATTTCCATAAGTTTGAAAAATAAAGGACTTTGTTGGGATTCTCTAACCTTTTCTTTCATTATTTCCTCATCTTCCACATGGCTGGTGTCATTGTTGTTGGTGTTGTGAGAATCAGTCCACTCATTCTCCATGTCTGATTGATTTGATTGTATTTGATCTACTTTTTAGTTTTGATCAACTTGATATGTTTGATATGAGTGTGATTGAGGTTGACTCTCTTGTTGATGTGGTATTTCTTTGTGAATCAATTTTCCATTGTCTTGATTTTTGTACTTACAAGCCCTTATCCTTACCAACATGAAACTAACCTTGTAACACCTCTTGAGTTAAGACCTTCTTTGAATGAATTGACTAGGCTTAGAATCTTGGTTAGGTTTATCGAGTCTATTAATATTGGGGGGGGGTGTCCAATGGTGGTTTAACCAAAATTAATTGTGTCCTAAGATAAATTCTAATAGAGAAATATATATCTCTATGACGAAGACTTAATATTTTGGCCTTGATTTCTTTAGTTCTAAAGAAAGGACCTATAATTCTTGATGGAGATCTACTAAAACCAAAACCAAGATGGATTGAAAACACTTGGAAATTGATTTAGTTTGATTGAAACAATAAAGGATTATCAAATTGTTTAAATGTTTGAAATAAATGGTGGATTTTTAAACCTGTCTTAATTGAAAAGGACCTTACTATGAAAAGGGTATCTAGAAGTGTTTTTAGTTTTAACTGAAGATGTTTGGAATGGATCTATGTTGTAAAAGAGATGCTTTAAAAGTGACACAAAAATGATCAAAAGTGATGTTTTTATAGGTTAAAAGATACATTTTTTTGTTCAAAAGCGATGTCTGGCTCTGCAAAAGTGATGAAACTTCTTCCATAAGCGACACTCTGCTTTGATTTTCTAGAATTTGTGAAATTTTGATCTTTTCTTGTGTTTTGATTTTAAATGAATGATTTATTCTGATTATCAAGATCATAAAACACCAAAAACACACTTCAAATAGTTATTTTGGCCCTAAAATATACACGTTGAGTGTATTCTCTTGATCATTTTCATGAGTCTTGCACATAGAAAATAATTCAATCAAGCTACCCATGGTCAATTTGGCTTCAATGGATGATGAGGTATGCTTTCTATGTTAACCAGGTTGTAAATAATATTCCATTCAAAAAAGCTTTGAGTTTTACCTCCCTTTATAAGAGCCTCCCACCATCATAAAAATAAAGTTTTGCGCAATCCTTAAGGACTACTAAAGGAGAGATATTGTTCAAAAAATTTCATCACTCACCCCATTAAGGATGAGTGTATTTTATTTTAGAGTGGGTTGGATTGCCATGACTTAAATGGTTGTATCTCACTTGGTTCAGTCCCTCTCACTGGCCTTGTTAAAGCAATTCGGGAGGCAAGCCCACTATGGCTAAGAATGTACTAAATGGAAATTAAAATAAGGTTGAGATGGGTCTGGTGTGGGTCTGGTATTATGATCACCTTGAAAGGTGAGAGCATGTCCCTACCATCTTCAACCTACAAACATATAGAGAACGAAGTTCTTTTTTTCCAACCTTATCTAACTAAGTGGGACTTTGATAGGTTTGACATTTTGATCACCCAAGATAGGGGAGAGCATATGCCTATTATCTTTGTCCACAAACATGCAAGATCTTTTTAATTACACTATGTTTTGAAAGTAAATAGCCACAATATCAATTCCAAATGAAATAAAGATAACACCAAATATTAAGAGTTTAGGAGTGTGCAACTTTGACAATTATTGCAATTTTTTTGTACCATTTACCTTTTTAGAAATAGCTCCAGCTCCTTAGCATCCTCGGCAGCTTCCATAAATGTTAGTCTCAACACATATAATGCAAAGTTATAGAAATCAACAATATTTGCAAATAAGCCAAATTCATAAAGGATAAGCACTCAAATTGATTTATACCTTATATCTAGCTTGATACATGTTGAGAATTTGAGCATATCTATCATAAGATTTGGCATCTTCATAAACCTTAATCATTTTGTTATCCCAATATACCTTCTTTGCATAAATATTTGTCTCCTTGATTGCCTTTAGAGCGTAATAACCAGGAGGTATATAAATAATCCTCCTTAGTTTCTAAACCTTTCCATTTGTAATTCAACATAAAATACAAATTAGCTCTCTATTTTGAAAAATTATATCAGATTCAAAAGCGACATTACAGAGAGCGAAAAAGACTTTATTTAAATCAAAAGTGATATCCTTTAATTCAAAAGCGACGTCATATATTTCCAAGGAAACTCTATTTTGTTTAGAAGCATTGTTCTTTAACTCAGAAGTGACTTTCTTTGATGCAAAAGTGATATTCTTCAGTGTAAAAGCGATGTCCTTCTACTAAAAAATGACAATCTTTTATCCAAAATTCTAGCAAGCATAAACAAAAATAATGATCAGAGATTGCAACTTTAAAGGTGATAGAGTAGAAATGAGAAGCAATTCTTTAAGAAATGACATTTACACAATTTAGACTAAATGTGATGTTATTTGTGTCAGAAGCGATTTTATTTTAATCAAAAGTTATTTTCTTCATACCAAAGGTGACATTCTTTCACTCAGAGGCGACATTATATGAAATCCTGAGACCTGTAAGTACAAAATATTTAAAAAAGGAATCTTAATAACTAATTAGAATTAGTGAGGCGTGTTGGGTGGAAATTTTGCAACCAACTAGTTTTTAGGATCCACTTAGGATCAATTGCAAAATAGTGGTTCAAGCGACAACTTGTGAGACACAGTCTCTCCTACTTCTCAAGGAAGGCTCCTCCCTCTTATTTCTACTGGAATCAACAAAACACTTAACTAATATTTATACTAATCTAAATCAGGGTAGGACATTCATCTTATTCTCTTATTTCGGAATAGATGTTTTTATTACAATACAGTCTTTAAGCAATGGTGTAATTCACTTACAAAGTATCTGTTGGAGCAATAATTCTGATAAATAGAATATTAGACATAAGAATAATCTTCGGCATACCAGAAAATTTTAGTAACCTAGAAACTCATGAAAGCTCAAAGTCTTTTCATGGCTCCTTATGATATTTTGAGAAAAACAATGAAACACATGTGAGCTCAAAGTATCTAACATGTATTTCACCTTGCATGAACAAATGAAGAAAATAAAGCAACACAAATTCTGCAAGCTATTCCCTTTCTCAAGTGTCCTATGTAATCTCAAACTTGATAGGATGCTCAAAGTCTGCAAGACCAAATCTAAAACCAAATTATAACTCTGAACACAATATGCAACCCAAATTCTACAAGATTGAGTTCAAATTCCTCTTGAATGAAAGCACAAAACTCACAATCAATATCCAGAAAATGTCATCACATAAGGCCTTGAATCAACACAAAGTTTTCAAGGAAGATGTCTCTTTTATTGAAAAAATTTAATTTACATCTAAACTAAAAGGCTTAGAGTGCAGATACAAACTGATAGAGTTTTCTTGCCTTCCCAAAAGATGAATATTACAAAGAGCACCCTCCTTTATTTATAGGTCAGGGGTTGAGAGAAAAAGGTGGGAGAAACCCAACAAACTTTGACCTATTGTAAAACTAACTTTGACTTATTCAAATGGAAAGTCCTAATGTACTTGACATGTAATTCTATTACATGTAATAACTTTACAGATGAAAAGGTCACATGCAATTACAACTCATTTTATAATTACATATAATTTGTCGAAAAGAAATTACAAGTGCATAATGAAAATTACTCTAAGTTCCTGACAAGACACAACACCTATTACATCATCCTTTTGTCGGTCTTTATGCTACTACAAGATGCTCCATGATTGATGTGTTCAGGTTTGGTAAAAAATCTTGAACTGGAACAAGAACTTGCATTATGCATCATTCTTCATCACAATAGCCTTTATTGGAAAAGCTCCTTTCAAATTTTCTTTCCATATCTATCTTGAAAGCATTCTATTCTCTCAATCATTCCATCATTTCCCTCTTCCTTGTATGGCTCCATCGTGTGATTGTTCTTTCCTCGTGTCACTCTTTAGTCTTGGAATATGTTTGCAAAATAAGACCAATGCCATGATCTATTGACTGGGTAGATCATATGAGCAAACAAGAGAAGTCATGGATCTTTCTTCAAAGCTATAACTTTGAAAATATGGAGCTATGCATGTTGTAAAATCAAACCTTGAGGGAAAATGGAAGGAATTGACTTTTAAAATGGGGAAAAAGATGAATTAAGGGGTTTTTCTTGAGCACTGCAGGTGAATGAAATGCAAGTATTTGATATCAGAATGAGGTGAAAGTGCATATATATACAAGAGAAGGTGTTTATTACTTATAATCATGGTTTTTAAATTCAATTGCAAGAGCACTTTGGAAGGTCTATTGCTTACAATAAGGTTTTTAAATCCCACTTGCAAGTGAGAAAGAGACTTCAAACTTATTCTTGGAAAATACTTGCAATCAGGTTTTTAAAGCCCACTTGCAAGTTGGAAAGATACTTCATATATGCTTGGAAAATGCTTGCAATTGGGTTTTTAAAGAGGCGAATTTATTTCAAACTTTGTATTTATTCAAGGTGTTGTGACGAAATTTTTTGGATATTGGTTGTGAGTTTTGTGCTTTAATTCAAGAGGGATTTGAACTCAATCTTGCAGACTTTGAGTTGCATATTGTGTTCTGAGTTATAATTTGGTTTCAGATTTGGTCTTTCCAACTTTGAGTTTCTTATCAAGTTTGAGATTACATAGGACGCTCAAGCAAGGGAATAGCTTGCAGACTTTGTGCTACTCCATTTTCTTTACTTGTGCATGCAAGGTGAAATACATGTTGGAGACTTTGAGCTCACATGTGTTTCTTTCTTATTTTTAAAATATCATAAGGATCCATGAAAAGATATTGAAATTTCATGAGTTTCTAGGTTACTAAAAGTTGTTGGTACACTGAAAATTATTCTTACATCTAATCTTCTATTTATCATAATTATTTCTCCAACATATATTTTATAAGTGAATTACACCATTGCTTAAAGATTGTATTGTAATAGAAACATCTATTCTGAAATAAGAGAATAAGATGAATATCCTGCTCTGATTTAGCTTAGTGTAATAGTAGTTAAGTGTTTTTTTAATTCTAGTAGCAATTTGGGGGCCAAGAATTTCTTGAGAAGTAGGAGACTATGACTCACATCTTGTGGCTGGAACCACTTTTTTGTAATTGATCCTAACAACTATCAGTTGCAAAATATACACCCAATAGTTTTTGGCAACGCTATTGGGGACATACGAATGCATTTAGAAGCCTCACACTTTCATTTGAAGTTTGGTGTTTTATCCATTGCTATAAATATTTCTTTTTAGGTTGTTCTAATTCTTCGCACTAGATGGTCTCAACTATTACGTCCAATGTTACAAGGGTAAAGGTTCCAAGGGTACTACTCCAAGTTTTTCTTAACAAGCTAGGATTTATTTCCTTGCCTTGAAAGCCCCTCTTTCATGAACTACCAGTTATCCACCATCTAAGAAGAAGAAGCTTGTACCAAGTGAAACTTATCCATTCTTTTTCAAGTTGTTAATTCCTTTCATCCCACTTTTTCCTAAGATGGATGTTCAAGTACCACAAGGGCCATGGGGGACAACTTTTGGTCCTCTTAATCTTACCACACCATTGCATCTGCTTCGATAAGGCTCTCACAAGAATTTTCCCAAGTTCTATGGAGATGGAAAGAAACACCCACATGAGCATATCAAGGAATTCTATATTGCAATGCGATGCACTTAGTGTGGAACATCAAGATGTTTATGTAAGGCTCTTCATAGAGACTTTGCAAGGTATTGTTGCATACTGGTTCTACAACCTTGCCACTGGAGCTATTATTGATTGGGACACATTGAAGACTAAGTTTGAAAAATGACTCAAGACCGTAGAGGATGGGCATGATTTGTTTGCTCAACTTACTCAAATGAATAAGGAAGCACATGATGACATGTGTGAATTCATTACCAAGTTCAACAAACTAGAAAACTGGATTCTAACTGCTTCACAACCCACTACAGAGAACCTGAAGTGCTTTTTCATCAACACTCAGCTTCCAAAAGTCTAATTCTTGTTGAGAAGATTCATTCCTACCAGTTTGGCTAATGCTAAAACTCTAGAAATAGAGATTGAGGATGATCTTATCATGGTTGGCAAGATTCACAAGGATTAGTCAAACAAAAATTATTTCAATGACGTTTCAACTTCAAGCAGTACATACCCTATGGTCCAAAAGCTGGAAAATGAGTTACTTGCTCTCAAAATGCAGATTTCTCAAGGATCTTTTGTTGCTTGTATAAGGATATCCCATGAAGGACATTTCCTAATGCTGCTAACAATTATGCAACAAAGAATCAGGTAAAGCTTCCCCTTCCTTCAGAGAGGCTTTCACTTGAAGCCCCGCTAGACAAATTAGCCATGAGATATTATGAGAGTGATCACAATGCTTCCATACCAGATGATTATTAAGCAGAGGACATCACTGCACTATACAATGAAAATGGTGAAGTAGTTGGGGACTGTAGCATCAAGTATGTACACTATGAGGATATAGATCATGAGGATAATTTTGGTCACGCATATGTAGTTATGACAAGTTCTCTAATGCAGTTAGCTTGTCAAAGAGATGAGGTTGAGAAAGAAAAGGGTGATGTGTAAATATTGATCACTATTGCAAAAAGAGGAACCCTATTTCCCACCCTTCCTAAGGACACATCTAATAACTAAGTAAGTACACCTACTCTTGATTCATCTAGTGTACCCAAATCGAGTACATCAAATCCAAATCCACAGGGCTGAAATTTTTTCCTCTTCTTTGGAAAGTTCTCTCCAATATTTTGATATCATAGATCATGCTAAGAAGACAAAAATCTAGATCTTTGAGGTAGAATACCTTCAAGCTTATCCTAATCAGCTGGAAAGGCTTACCAAAATTTTCAAGGAATCTCAACCTACACAAACTCAAACTATTGCCTCAGAACCTAAAAGTTTGCCTAATAACTTAGTTAGTATTCTATCATCTGTCCCATGAAAGATAAAACCTTTCTATATTTCCTTGTTCATTAATGGTTTCAAGATTAGTAGTTGTATTATAGATTCTAGTGCCTTTGATAATGTCATGCCAGTCAAAGTGCCAGACGCATTGGGTCTTACCTTGACAAAGGCCTTTGGAAATTGCTATTCGATGAAGAATAAGCAAGTGCCTCTTTGGAGGCAAATTCAGGATGCACAGTTTGCATTTGCATCCTTCCCTAAAAAGAAGATCAAAATGACTATCTTGGTTGCAGGCATTCCTAATTTCTATGGGATGTTACTTGTTCATAACTTTTGTAAGGATGTAGGTGGAGAAATTAACATGGATATGTAAGAAGCACAAATACATATCAAAGGTGTCATGCAGAAGATGCTTCCAAAAAGGGAAACCAAGTACACAAACATCAAGTTTGATTATCCTCATGCACAAATT
The DNA here is from genome assembly GCA_018584345.1 of Thuja plicata. Lineage (NCBI taxonomy): Eukaryota > Viridiplantae > Streptophyta > Pinopsida > Cupressales > Cupressaceae > Thuja > Thuja plicata. Next base: position 874,076 of record MU223294.1, read on the forward strand.
ATGTTTGAATCAGCATGAATGGGGAATTACTATATCCATATTGATGAAATCTTAGAGTTTTTTGAGGATTGGCCTTCTGCTGAATCCATGTCACCGTGTATTTATGATAGTGATAGATTTTCTGATGCAAGTGAGGATCAAGCGGCCGATGTCATTTCTATAATCTCTTCTAACATGGTTGAAAAATCTATGCTTCCCACCAAGGAGGCTGGTGATGTCAAAATCCCTTCCCAATAAACTGATGCTGTAACTACTTCCAGTTCTAATGATGTATGGATATTGGAGTTTGATGACAGTTGTGCATCAAGCGGTTCCAGTGCCACAATTTTTCTTATTTCCCCACAAGGAGAGATGTTTCCCTGTGCTTTCAAGTTGCAGTTAAATAACACCAACAACACTGCTAAATATGAATATATTTTTTTTGGTATTGAAACTACGCATAAGAGAGGGATCCTAAACTTGCACGCTCAAGGTGATGTTGAACTTGTACTATGTCAGGTTAAGAATCAATATCAAATGAGGAATGAGAGACTTAAGCACTACATAAATCTATTATTGGATTGTATTGAGGCATTTGATGTTTTTAATATTTTTATGGTTCCAAGGGAATTTAATGACAAATTTGATTCCCTCACGACTTCGTCGACACTCTTAATTCCTCAGAAGAGTTTTGAGCAAGATAAGTATACTATTGAGATTTTGTATCGCCCAAGTGTGCCAGATAATTTAGATTATTGAAATTTCTTTAATGATGATCATAAAATTATCAACTTTCTTGAGACTAAGGATAATTTTGATGGTTTATATTTTGAGGGCAGCAATTCATCTCCTCTGGAGAACATTTTAGAGAAAGATCCTAAGACAGTCGAATAATTCATTCAGATCAAGGGTGATAAAATTCCCAGAGGGTTGGTCTCATTGGAGAAACTATTTGATAAGCACGATTTCTATGTCTAGTCTTAGCAGGAGGATGGGTCTAACTCAACCATGGAGCTTGAAAAGTATAATATTGGTCCAGTTGTTGATCCAAAGTTTGTAAACATTGGCAAGTGTTGTACACTGGAAGAAAGAGAGAGATTCATTGATCTCTTACATCATTACATATATGTTTTGGTATATTCTTATGATGTCCTGAAGTCATTCCTACCCAAGATAGTACAATATGAAATTCTCCTTAAATCAAGTGCTACTCCATTTAGGCAAAAGCAACGACAGTACAATCCAAAGTTCTTTGGCATCATTCTATCAGAAGTCCAGAAGATGTTGGATGCCAGGATAATCTTCCCTATTCAACATTCTACATGGGTGGCCAACATTATTCCATTGTGCAAGAATAATGGGGAAATATGCTTGTGTGTAGATTTTCACAATCTAAATCAGGCATCATTAAAAGATAACTATTCACTAACGATCATGGATCATGTTTTGAAAATAGTGACCGGTTCTCAAATGTTGTCTATGTTGGATGGTTTTTTTGGTTATAACTAGATTGAGGTCAGGGAGGATGATCAATTCAAGACATAGTTCACGACTCTATAGAGTACATTCTCTTACAATAGGATTCCCTTCAGATTGATAAACACAGGTGTCACTTTCCAATGAGCTATGGACTTGGCATTCCACAAAATCAAAGATGAACTTATTGTGATTTATCTTGATGATCTCACTATTTTCTAAAAACAAAAACAAGATCATCTGCAATAGGTATTGGAAAGATGTCGCCAACATAGAATTTCCTTCAATTCCAAGAAGTCTATTTTTGGGGTCACAAAAGACAAGCTTCTTGGACACATTGTGGCTAAGGAAGGGATAAAGATTGATCTTGAACAAGTCAAATCTATTCAAAGTATTTCACTACCAACCAATAAGACTGTCATTCATTCTTTCTTTGAAAATTTCAATTTCCTGTGGAGATTTATTCCTGACTTTGCAGAGAAGACTCGTCAAATCTTAGATATGATGAAAGAAGTACCAGTGTTTCGTTGGAGTGCTGAAGGAAAAGATGCCTTAAAGGAGATTAAATAAGCAATAACACATGCACCAGTGTTAGTCTATCTAGACTACATGAAGGATTTTATCATACAACTATGTTTTTGTGTTGGAAACTACAATTGAAACAATTGTTATATTTCCATTGATGTCAAACCTTAACTGGTAAGACAATTGTTATGTTGTGAAGTGCCATATCATTTGATTGATGAAGAAGATTTGAAAAGAAGAGATAACAAGAAGACCTGGTGAAATGGTTGAGTTATATGTAACTATGATGGGTACTTGATGATATTTCACCTTGACAAGGTAATATATTGTTTATCTTAAGTCTAAGTGAAGTTTGTATTAGTCTTGACCGAGTAACAAAGCAAAAGATTAAGAAACTTAAGTTTGTGTCGAGTGATGCAAGTGTTGATAGAGAACCAGTACGTGTCAAGCAAATTTAGTGTCGACTAAGCATTAGTATTTACCGAGTGTCAGTAAATTATCGGGTTATCTAGTGATGACCGAGCAGAAGAACATAGTGATGACCAAGTGATAGCATTTTGACAGTTTGAGAGAGATTTGAGATCCCAGCCAACATAGTTGATTTCTTGGGATATGTGAAGTTTGTTGGAGATAAGGATGATCATTGTGGAGAATAAAATGAGCATTTAATATATGTTTAATCATTTTAATGTATGGATTCAAGAAGGACTTTTAGGATGTATTCTACAATGTATATGGAAATGAAATGTTGGAAGGATTCATCAAATCTAATCAAACCCTAAGATTTACGATGATGGTTAAGTGACAATATATTGAGCTACCTAATTAGAGAGGTATAAGATTAATCTAATTGTAGGTTATATGTATGTGTGGTAGAGGTTAATTTGGTTGATTGACAAATCTAAGCAAAAGGAATAGAAGGCTGAAGAGAGCAGTATAGGACTACACAATGGTGATTTATTGAGCGATTTCCAAGAATATCTGAGTTTAAGATGACAATGGAGGCTAGTCAGTGAATTATCATATGAGCTATAATTAGATTTGTATTTGCAAAGTGAGTTGTATGTTTCAGATCACAATTTGATGTTACTTTCTAACCATTGTATCAGTTGCAAAATCCTTTTAAACAAGTTTGACCTAACAGTTATATTGTAAATCCTTTAATTAAGGTGACATTCTAATGGAATAGTCTAAGTCCTCTAACAATGCTCACTTTTAACAGGGTGATTCAATCCTTTAACTGAGTCACATTTAATAGTGTGTATTGTAACCTTTAACAAGGTTTTCTCCTCATAGAGCTCACTTCAGAAGAGTGAAAAATTGGTAGCATGTTACTAGTGGTTATTCCCATATTAGGTTTCCATGTTAAATCTTGGTTTCATACTCGTGTGAATGATATTTGATGTGTTGTAATGATATTTGATGTGTTTTATTGTTAAGAGTTTTATATTCTATAAATTGATTACTTTAGGACAATGAAGCAAGTTTATGTTACTGATTATATGCTATAGAGACCGAGTGGATTACTGAGTGGATCTTGTTAGGAATAACAGTCCATAAGCACAATTGAGAGGTGGGTGAATCAGTTGTGATACAAATTATTAAACATTTAACTTTATAAACTAAAACTTCAATTCAAATGATAACACAGTAAATGCCAACACAATAACACAATCCTTGTTGTCAAGGAAACCCTATTAAAGGTAAAACCCCAGTGGGAATTAGCACCCACAAATGATGTACTAAGAGTATACTATCCATGTTAAAATATTTATCCCTGTTAGGAGCTTCTTACAACATTACAATACATATTCCTCGTTAAAAGACATACCCTGTTATGAGTCAAGAGTAGTAGTGGGCTCACTTCCCAAAGAAGGTTAAAGCTACCCTCAAGGATTAACAATCCGAACAAGTGTATATAAGAAATATACAATCCAATGAACTATCTGATAGCAACTATCTTTGCTTGGTCAGTTCCAATGAAGTACTATAATCACAAACTCTTCTCTACATCCAACAACCAATCAAGCTTCGCAACTTCCACACTTCTCTGCCTTTCAATTACCTTCTCATCATTCCACTATCACATACTACATATTTTCAAAAGACAAGATCTCTCATATATACCCTATTATAATAATTGATTAGGTTGGCCAATTAAGCTTTCCCAATATAAAAATAGTTATTTAACCCCTTGCTAAGATACACAAGGTACCTAAAAAAAGTAAACATAAATTACAATACATCATATATAATCCAAGATCAATAATCCACACTCACAATCCACAATACACGCTACAACTCTGAAGTCGGCCCCAAATATGTCTCCTCCATAATACATGCCACAGATGACATCACAAACAATCACACGACTTGCAATCAACAAAAAACATTCCTCACTATGTCTTCTATCATCCCTTAATCTCACATAACCTAAGTCATTATCGCCTGTAAGATATACCCAAAACACAGAGACTCGCTCTGTCAAGCATCACTCTCACAATCCAGAAACCAGTCTTCACTAAAATATCTGTAACATCTCCAATATGAAATAATAAGCCAAGCAACCTTAGGAATAAGGTCATCACACATCCTTCTTCATATCCTCATCTTCACTCGTCCTGATTCATCCGTACAGTGTCTGTACACTTCTGTCAGTCATCATACAATAGTAATAACTAGTTTGTTCACTCCATAGAAACATATGTTGAAATTGGTGACAAAACATGAATACCAACAATATCAGTAGTACCCAATTATGATATCATCCAACAATCTCCCCCTTTGGCATTGATAGCAACATATGGGAAAATCCATCAACCCAAAATTACTCTCTCAATACAATCTTCTTAATATCCTCAACACAAATCTCCCTAAAGCAGCAGGAATTTTCACATAGAATCTCTCTCCCTTTGGAAAAAATGGCAAAGAGTGCTATAACTCTTCTTTAATCTTATAATGTGTAGCTTTTTAAAATATTCATGTCCAACAACAGGTGCAAAATCACCCAAATGTGCTCTATAGTGTTCTTGCGATCACTCCCACTGAGGAGTAGATCCATACATCAAGTCCAGAAAATGATATAGCTCTAAAATCCACTGGACTGATGCATTCTTGCATCAATTAATTACCACTGGGAGGGTCTCTCACCCCAAGCATGCTTTTGAGATACTCAAAATCATCTTTTGGAAAAAGGTTTTGCAAATATATCTAATATCTATTCCTTTGTGCTAATATACTCCAGTCTAATCTCTTTCTCTGCTACCTTGTCCCTCAAGAAATGATACTTAATAGAAATATATTTAGTCTTTGAATGCATTACAGGATTCTTCAACATATTCACTGTGCTAGTGTTATCACAATGGATAACCAATAGCTCTTCAAAAATTATTCCAATGTCCTTCAACGTTTGTTTCATCCAAACAACTTGTGTACAACTTATAGCAGCAACAACATACTTGGATTCAGCAGTAGACTAAGCTATACAGTCATGCTTCTTACTTAACCATGAAACCTGCCTTTTTCCAAGGAAAAATGCCCCACCACTTGTACTCTTTCTATCATCCACATTACTTACCCAATCAACATCAGTATAAGCTTGTAAAATAAAGTCATCTATTTTTTCATACCATAATCCATATTATATTTTTCCTTTCAAGTATCTGAAAATTCTTTTCACAGCAGCAAGGTGTGTCTCTTTAGGATCTGCTTTATATCTTGCCACAATTCCAACTACATTGGAAATATCTGGTATGGTGTGAGTTAGATATTGTAGACCTCTAATCATCAATCTGTACTTTTCCTAAAAAACACTTTGAGTTTCATCATTACTAGTAAGTTTGTAACTAGTCACCATGGGTGTCCCAACAGGTTTACAATCTTCCATTCCAAACTTCTTCAACATTTCCTTAAGATACTTGGTCTAAGATATTAAAATACCATTTTGATGTGGTGTCCTAGGTCCAGATGTTTTTCTTAATATTCCATGCTCTTCGTAGTAGGTATTAAATAAATCTGAAGTAAACTCACCACCTCTATCTGATCTCAAACATTTTATCTTCATACTAAATTCATTATCAACTTTTGCTTTGAATAACTCAAATTTGTCAAATGCCTCATATTTCTCTCTTAAATATGCAACCCACATCATTTTAGAAAAGTCATCAAAAAAAAGTATAAAGTACCTTTCACCATAATAAGATCTTGCTCTTGTAGGACCACACATATCTGTATGTACCAGATCCAACTTCCCTCTTGTTGAATAAGATTTGCTTTTAAAATTGATTCTAGCCTGCTTCCCCTTAACACACTCTCTATACATAGTGTTAGATGGTTTCACAATCTTAGGTAGATCTCTTACTACATTTGTCATACTTGCCTTCACAATATTATCAAAGTTAACATGACAAAATCTTCTATGCCATAACCAACTGTCATAAACCTTTGCAATAAAACAAGAAGCTTCAAGTGTATTCATTTCAAATACATTACCTCTAGATTTAGTACCAGATGCGATCAAGTCCCCTGATTTGCTTTTGATATAACATTTCCCATCAATGAATTTCAATTGATAACCTCTATCCACTAGCTGTCCAACACTCAACGAATTATGCTTAAGTCCATCAACAAGAAATACATTGTCAGTATTAGTTTTTCCATCCAGAGAAATAGATCCAACTCCAATGAAAATCTTAGGAGTATTGTCACCAAAATAACAACACCACCATCATATATTTTTAGACTAACAAATTTGATTTTATCTCCAGTCATATGATGTGAACAACCACTATCTATAACCCATTCAAATTTATTTTCAACATGAGATACTAAAGATTTTTTCATGTATAGGTTCATCATCCTTAATATCAATAAATCCAATTTCATCATAATCAACATCATCATTAGAAACTCCTTCACTAGCATAATAACATTCCTTGTCTTTTGAATACTTTGATTTGTAAAACTTAGGTTTATGTTTTGGAACCTTTTTAGGATAATGAGATGTAAAATGACCAATCTTGTTACATGAAAAACATTTCAAAGGTAACTTGCCTTCAAATTTACCCTTACCTCTCTTTTCTCTTCTAGAAATCAGGGCTACCACTTCATCTAGATTTCTTTCTTCCTCATGTATCTGCTCCCATTCTTCAACATAGTCTCCAAGTTCTTCTCTCAAGTCACTATTGTTGGTGCTCGCAATTCTAGATAAGGTATTTTTGTTTATATGCACAGTCGTCTTGAATGATGACTCAACTTTAGGTAAAAAATCTCTTAGTTCTGTGGCCTCAAAAGTAGTTATATTTCCAATCAACATCTCTCTATTGAAGTTTGGTGTCAAAGGTATAATCTCCTCTATAGCTTGTACTTTAGTTTTGTATGCAGGTGTAAGAGATCTGAGAAAATTTGCAATCAATTCTTCCTCACTGTAAGTACCTCCAAAGTTTCTGATGCCAGTAACCACTTCAATAATTCTCTACACATATGATCTAATGTTCTCATCATCTTTCATTTTTAATGATTCCATATTAGTTTTCCATTTTTGTAGCTTCGCCTGTTTAGTAAGATTTTCTCCTTCATATAGTGCTTCCAATCTTGTCCAAATTTCATTTGTAGAATCTAAGTCTTTTACTTCTATGAATTTGCCTTCAGAAAGTGCACTGACCAATGATTCCCTTGTGACCATATTACATGAAAATAACTTATTTTCATCTTCACTAGCTTTATCCAATTCATCCGAAGTCTTTATCTTTTCCTTTCTTTTTGTGATCATCCAGTAGTCAATTCCCAAACATAGCAAATGTGTTCTCATCTTTTTCTTCCAACTCTCAAAGTTTTAAGGATCAAATTTTGGACTATCCTTCCTATAGTAAGACATCTTCAGGATCACCTCAAGCTATTAAGCTTTCTCTCTAAGGACTAGTATCTCTAATACCAATTGTTAGGAATAACAGTCCACAAGCACAACTGAGAGGAGGGGGTGAATCAGTTGTGATACAGATTATTAAAGATATAACTTTATAAACCAAAAATTCAATTCAAATGATAACACAGTAAATGTCAACACAATAACACAATCCTTGTTGTCGAGGAAACCCTGTTAAAGGTTAAACCTCAGTGGGAATTAGCACCCACAAATGATGTACTGAGAGTATAGTATCCCTGTTAAAAGATTTAGCCTTGTTAGGAGCTTATTACAACATTACAGTACATAGTCTTTGTTAAAAGAGAGACCCAATTAGGAGTCAAGAGTAACAGTGGGATCATTGCTCAAAGAAGGTTAAAGCCACCCTCAAGGATTAACAATTTGAACAAGTGTATATAAGAAATATGCAATCCATATCTATCTGTAGGCTTCTAGGAGTAAGCTTAACTCTAGGGGGGAGGATGTAATACCCTCTCCTATGGTGATACTTGGACTTTCTGATTTGAACATACCATGAAGACAATTAGAGCTACCATACTCAAAACCTCGTCCTCAAAGAATGCAAAAGACAAGAAACCAACTACAAGATCCACAAAACCAGCAAACTGAGAGGACACAAAAATACATCATCCACACAAGGGACTGAATCAGGAACTCCCCGCCTAAAGGTAAAAGGATCAGAGGTAGAGTTCCTTCCTGTGGAACATGGTGATATCTCTATAACAACAATAATGATCGAGGATTTTGAGGGATCGCTCAGACTTGTGAAGCCAAGTGGAGACGATACCCGGTACCTACACTCCTACATCACCAAGAAGATTGTATAAATAAATTAGGTACCTTTCAAGATGATTGAAATAGGTTTCAGCTTCCTAGGAGTTAAGATGCAACTTCTAGATTTTAGATTTTTCAAAAAAATCAGACTTAGTTAAATTTCAGGCACGTGAGATTTTACAGAGCATTGTGTTTTGTCATGTGAAATTTTGTGTAACTTTAAATATGTTCCTTACATGTTTTATGGAGGTTATATGGTGAATTTAGATGCTTTAATAGGTTTAGGATGTGTGTAGGAAGCAGGATTAGGGTTTAGGGTTGTCTAGGAGGATCAGGACCATTCTAGGCCTCCCTAAACATTCCTAATTTTCCTAAACATCCCTAAACTACCTTATTATTTTCTATTCTTTGATGTAGTTCTCAAATGTGTTTATGATGTGTTTTTACTACATGTATGATGTATTTTTTATGTGTGGGTTAAGGGTAGAAAACCTAAGAACACTAAGTGAGTGGCTCTCAGTGCGGGGCCGGGGCCCTAAGTGGCTAGAACCAGGATAACCGACTGAAGAGTTATTTAACAAGTGAAAATTTAATT
>MU223294.1:883817-897689 GCA_018584345.1 Thuja plicata
TATCTTTTGCGGATGCGGTGCTTGAGGATTCATGCTTGCTTAATGTTCCAGTTTGGAAGAATGAAGACTTTATCTTTCATGATGTAAAATTATTGTTACCTCCCAAGAGGAGATGAATGTAATGTAACCATAAATGTACTTCAAAATGATGTATTTGGAATGGGTAGACTTAGGAAAAAAAAAGGGAAAGTATGAACTTTATGTATATGATGTTGGAAAAGAAAAGGATTTTGTAACATTCCAAGTAAAGTAGTATGTTTCTCATTATTGTTGATTAAGTGAAAAGCTATTGAAAAACAAATGTAATATTTGTAATGTATCAAATGATTTAGATGATTCTATTTGCTTTAAAATTTATCTCATTCATTAAGGATACTTAGGAATAAAAATGGATTTAAATGGCAAATTGAAATGAAAGTACTTTGTATTTCTTTATAAAGAATCTACAAATGTTGAGATGAAGTTTGCTTAAGAAGTAAATCAAGTTTCTAGTACACTAAATGGACTTAAATAAATTGTGCATTTATTTAGAAGGGAACCTTGGAGGAATCTAAGTTAAACTATGTTTTGTTCATGTAATTCTTAAAAAATTCAAAAAAAATCATAAATCATTGCTTAGGTTTTCTTTTATAAAGAGAATCTTTGTTCTCTTCCTCAAATCCCTTGTGGGGCATGACAGTAACAGTGGGCTCACTGCCCAAAGAAGGTTAAAGCCACCCTCAAGGATTAACAATCTGAACAAGTGTATATAAGAAATATACAATCTAGTGAGTTGTCTAATAGCAACTATCTTTGCTTGGTCAGTTCCAATGAAGTACTATAATCACAAACTCTTCTCTACATCCAGCAGCCAATCAAGCTTCGCAACTTCCACACTTCTCTACCTTTCAATTACCTTCTTGTCATTCCACTATCACATACTACATCTTTTCAAAAGAAAAGATCTCTCATACATACCTTATCATAATAATTGATTAGGTCGGTCAATTAAGCTTTCCCAATATACAAATAATTATTTAACCCCTTGTTAAGATACACAAGGTACCTAAAACAAGTAAACATCAATTACAATACATCAAATATAATCCAAGATTTGGAATCCATGCTCATAATCCACAATACATGCTACAACTCTGAAGTTGGCCACAAATAGGTCTCCTCCAGAATACACGTCATAGTTGACGTCACCAAAAATCACATGACTTGTGATCAACAAAAAAAATTCCTCAATATGTCTTCTATCATCCCTTAATCTCACATAACCTGAGTCATCATCACCTGTAAGATAAACCAAAATATAGAGACTCACTCTATCAAGCATCACTGTCACAGTCCAAAAACCAGTCTTCACTAAAACATCTGTAACATCTCCAATATGCAATACTAAGCCAAGTGACCTTATGAATAAGGTCATAACGCATTCTTCTTCATATCCTCATCTTTGCTCATTCTAATTCATCTATACAGTGTCCATACACTTCTGTCAGTCATCATACAATAGTAATAACCAGTCTATTCACTCCACATAAACATATGTTGACATCAGTGACAAAACATGAATGCCAACAACATCAATAGTACCCAATTATGATATCATCCAATAGATCTATGTTGGTTAAAGTGTTTGAAAGTTTAATTGGTACATCCGGACCTAAGGATAACTGATTCACCCCCCNTTCCCCCCCCCCCCCCCCCCTCTCTCTCAGTTATTCTAAATCATTATAAAAATTGGTATCAGAGCTATTGTCGTGCTTGTAGAGAAAATTTTGGAGGTACTTGAAGCTAAATATCAAGATGTATAAAAAGAAGGTACCAAGGTTGAACAAAGAGAACTTCCCTGCATGGAAAATTTTGATGAAGTTACACCTAGCTAGAATTGGAGAAGCAACAAAATACTATGGAAAATGATCTTACATAACAGTGCCTACCAACTATCTTACCAGTTAAGGTTTGACATCAATGGAAATATAACAATTATTTCAATTGTAGTTTCCAACAATATCCCTCATTTCCATTGATGGCAAACACAAGCAAACAAACAACACATGCAAGGTCCCCAAACAATCCAAAAAGTATGTTCTCTAAACAAATTTTCATTAATGTCCTTAGCTTCATTTTGATTCTCTCCAATACAAATATTTCTCCCTCTTGGATAGATTTATCTCTGTAACTTATCTCTCTCATAGATTTCTCCCTCAATGGTATATCTCCATCTTTATTTTCTCAATATCTCCCTCTGTACATTTCTCTCATAGTATATCTCCCTCTTTGACAACAATGCCAAAGACATACATCTTCATCATGTAGATATTTCTAAGTCAAGTTTCTGAATTCTATGCTCCCTTTGTCATCTTGCTTATGACTGATCAACATCTTTTGCTTTACACTTCACATCTTTAGGAAATTCCTAAAGTGTGACCACCTTTTGCATGAATTTGTCATATATTCTATGTAATACATTTGATGCAACCACTCCATGTGATCTTAGTTAGCCTCAGCTAGGGGAATTAACCCTAACTTGCCTCTTAGATACTCATGAGCATCCTTAGGTATAGCCTTAGTAAATATATCTACCAATTGTTCCTTTGTAGTTACATATTCAAGTCTTACTTCTTTGTCTTGTACCAGCTCTCTCAAGTAATGATACTTGATAGCAATATGATTGGTCTTTGTATGCATCATGAGGTTCTTTGAAATATTAATAACACTAGTGTGATCACAAAAAATAACAAGTGGTTTAGTGATTTATTCCTTCATACCTTTCAACAATTGCTTGATCCACACTATGTTAGAACAATTCATTGCTGCTGCAACATATTTAGCTTATGTTGTAGATTGAGAAATACAATTATGTTTAGATTACTTGTCCAAGAGACTAATCTCTTTCCTAGAAAGACTGCGCCACCACTTTTACTCTTTATGTCATCAACATTACCTGCCCAATCTGCATTTGTGTAAACTTTTAGTTCAAACTTCTCATTCTTCTTCTAATATAATCCATAGTCCTATGTTCCTTTCAGATATATCAAACTCCTTTTTACTGCCATCAAATGACTATCTTTAGGATTTGCAAAAAATCTTGCAATAATCCCAACTGCTAATGCAATATATGGTCTGGAATGAACAACATATTGTAGTTTTCCAATCATTGATCTATACAGGGATTGATTCACTTCAGCTGTCTCATCAGTCTTTGATAGTTTTTGTCCAGTAGCCATGGGAGTACTTATAGGTCTAGAGTCCTCCATGCCAAAAAAATTTAGTATCTCCTTGATATACTTAGATTGTGTAATTTAGATAACTTTTTTCATCTGATATACTTGCAAACAAATGAAGAATTTGATCTCTCCGAACATAGACATCTCAAATTCAGTTTGCATCTCATTTGAAAATGTTTGGCACAAAGCATCATGTCCTCCAAATATGATATCATCAACAAATATTTTAGCTAACAATATCCATGTACCTTTTTCAGACTTTAAGTACAGATTACCTGTTGTCATTTGTCCTTGTAAATCTACTCTTGACTAAGTAATTGTGTAATCTTTCATACCATGCTCTGGGGGCTTGCTTCAATCCATACAATGCTTTATGTAGTTTGAAAACCATATTATTCTTGCTTGAATCAACAAATCCTTCAACTTGTTCAATGTATACCTATTCTTCTAGTATTCTATTCAGAAATGTTGATTTAACATCCATTTGATATACTTTGAATCCTTTGTAAGCTGAATAAGCCAATAAATTTCTAACTCCTTCCAATCTAGCAACTGGGGCAAATGTATCATCATAGTCAATGCCTTCTTCTTGCGCATAACCTTTGCATACCAGTCTGGCCTTATTTCTTATAACTTCTCCAGGTTCATTAAGCTTATTTATAAATACCCACTTGGTTCCAATAACATTCTTGTCCTTTAGTCTAGGTACTAGTGTCTAGGTCTTGTTCTTATCTATTTTTTCAATCTCTTCATTCATGGCCTGTATCCAATCTTCATTATCCAAAGCATCTTTTACTAATTTAGGCTCAAATTCACATAATAAGAATGTCCAATTTTTCAATTTTCTTATTGTCATGACCTTTGAATCTTTATCTCCAATAATTTGATCTAGTTTATGATGTCTTCTTACATACTTTGCTAGTGTAGGCTCTAGTCTCCTTTGATCTTGTTGTTCTTCTTCAGATTCATCATCAAAGTTAATTTTAGGTTCATTTTGTGTCTCTGCTTCTTCCTTGGATTCCTTGACAGTTGCCTCCTGATGCTCAGCAACCTCTTTCTATGTCCCGACATTTTTTTGCTATTGCTCAGCATCATCATTCTATTGTTTGATGGCTTCTTCTTCCAGTTCAGGTAAATTTTTGGGTTCTCCTTCATTCAAATAAATGAAAGATCTGGAATCTTCAGGTTCTTGCTTGCATTTCACTTCATTATTTTCTACATATTCATCTATTCTAACATTTGCACTTTCCACAACTTTGTTAGTGTTAGAATTCAAACACTTATACACTTTTCTCTAAGTGGAATAACCTAGGAATATGCCTTTATCACTCTTAGCATCAATTTTTCCATTTCTATCATCCTTCAGTATATAACATTTGCTCTCAAAAACTTTAAAATATTTTTCATTAGGTGCATAACCATACCATAACTCATAAGGTTTAATATCGATACCTTTCTTGACTTGTGCTCGGTTCAAGGTGTAGTTTGTTGTACTTACAACTTCTCTCCAGTACTTTTATGCAACATTCTTTTCTATCATCAATGTTCTAGCACAATCCATTATTGATATATTCTGTCTCTCGGCTATGCCATTCTGTGGGGGAGTCCTTGGAGTAGACATATGTCTTTTAATTTCTCTATCATTGCATAATAAGTTGAACTCATTAGATATAAACTCTCCTCCTCTATCAGATCTCAGACATCTCAAGCTCTTACCTGTCTCTTTTTCAACTTTTTCCAAATACCACTTAAACAACTGAAAAACATCAAATTTTTCTTTGAGAAACATTATAGTCATCATTCTAGAGTAATCATCAAGTATGAAATATTTATCACCTCGGTAGCTTTTCACACCAATAGGTCCACAAAGGTCAGTATGAACCAAATCCAAAATATCATCTGAAGTATAGGTTTTGCTCTTAAAATTAGACTTTGTCATTTTGCCCAACTGGCATTGCTTACACATAACATTATTGGGTTTCTTCAATCTTGGTAACCATCTTACTCTTTTCATTTTACTAATGTTTACCAAATTGTCAAAGTTCACATGACATAACCTCTTATGCCATAACCATATATCATCATATTGTGCAAACAATTCAGATAAATCTAGATAGAACAAATTACCTCTTGTTTGTTCTCCACTTCCAATCAATTCACCAGTAGAATCAAAGATTTTAGCTTTTCTGTGATAGAACTCAACTCGGTATCCATAAGTATTCAACTGAGAAACACTCAACAAATTATAGTTTAGTCCTTCAACCTAATAAGCATTGTCACATGTGATCTTATCAGTCAGTTTTATTGATCCTTTTCCTTTCACAAAATATGGTTTGTCATTACCAAACTTCACACTACCACCTCTGCAATAGCTTAAGGTTTCAAATTTACTGTTATCACCAATCATGTGATGTGAGAAACAACTATCAATTATCCATATATCACCTTTACTCATATATGAAATAAGTGCAATTTTCTCATCTTCATCAGAATCATCTTTCATAGCAACATAAACAACTTCTATATCACTGACATCAGATTTATCAGATTCACTATCAATTTCTTCTTCAGCAATATAGCAGGATCTCTTACCTTTTTCCTTATAGTCCTTATACCTTCTAAAATATCTGTCATCTCTTTTGTCTTTGTACTTTCTTTCTCTTATATCATCCTTGTCATTCTTGTCAAGGCATCTTGCTACAATATGGCCAACTTTGTTACATGAAAAATAGATTATAGGAAGTTTACCTTTGAATTTTCCTTTTCCTCTTGGTAGTCTTCTAGCCATAAGTTATTCAATTAATAGTCACAAGGTAATAGTCATGCAAAATCGAGCAACAAAAATCTGGTTAATATCATTCTGCACAAGCTAGTGGATGAAAATCAAATATCTTAGCACAAAGAATTATATGATGCTTTGTGGACAGACAAAATCACACCTAAGAGGGTTATTGGCATGTCACCATTTTAACCTCTTTATGGTTTGAACACATAAATTCCCATAACTTTGGAGCTTCCTGCTCTTAAGTTGGCCAAGGTTGTCGAAGATGGAACCTTTGAGAGTTCCTTAGATAAAAGAATCATGTTTCGTCACCAGTTAGAGGAACATAGAACACAAGTGGTGGATCATCTTGCAACACATCAACAAGTCAAGGTTCTCTTTGACAAGAAGGCCAAGAAAATATAATTCCAAGTTGGTGATTGTATCCTAATATGGGATAAAAGGTGAGAACAAAAAGGAATGCATGACAAGTTTGAATCTATTTAACGAGGTCCTTTCACGATCCATTAGATAGAAAGAGAGGATAGTTTCATGTTGGCCTACCAATATGGAAC
Source organism: Thuja plicata (assembly GCA_018584345.1). Classification (NCBI taxonomy): domain Eukaryota; kingdom Viridiplantae; phylum Streptophyta; class Pinopsida; order Cupressales; family Cupressaceae; genus Thuja; species Thuja plicata. Next base: position 890,372 of record MU223294.1, read on the forward strand.
TCCTTTTGCACTTCCATATAGTGCACAATATCTGAAGCATTATTTTGAATAATCTCCAGATAAGTACCATTGTACATAATGTCCAAGTCTTTTGAGTCTTTTAGAGTTTTTAGTCTTTTGAGTCTTTTCTTTTTGGTCGCCCGACTCTATAGCCCAATGGAGTAGATAAAGGCACTTAGTGATCTAGATTCTACATTCCTCATTGTTTCTAAGGACAAACGAGGTACATTCCCTTGTTAGAGCCAGTTGTTGTCCACAATTTTTTATTTGCAAAATTAGACAACCCTGTGCAATTTTGCATGAATTTGTAGCTAAAACGCTCTAAGTTAGGAATTCTTAAGATGTTTTTCAAGGGCAATTGATTATACCTTGCAATTGATTATACCTTGAGTTGGCCCAAGTTTTTCATCCTACAGATGTTGCTTTCGAATATTTTCGTCGAGTTTTCCTTTATGTTTCTTGTGTTATCGGGCTTTTCTTCCCTGACTGCAAGTACTTATTTTTGGGAACATGCATTCTTTCTTTGATTTTTCTTATTTTTTTAATTTCTTTTTTTCCTTGTTTTCATCCTAGGTCTATTTCTTTTTTTAATCCTGGTCATTTTGAGCTATCATAGGCTTCATTCTGAACTATATTTTGAGAGATAATAAAAAATTAAGCTACCTATACGTGGGGTTTTAAACCCTGACTGCAAGTCATGGTTCCTTGTCCCAAAGCCTATGATATGAAATCAAAAGTCCACCAACGTCTTCTTAAATTATTAATTCAAAAATTTTATGAACTATTACAAAAAAAAAAAAAATCTTGTAATGAAGGAATTAAAGTCCCCCTTACATTTACAAGTAACATTTTTGAAGAGGTCTTTTATTTTCAAATGAAATGTTATACTTGTAATTGGGCTTTAAGCCCGATTACATGTCCACTCTACACTTGAAATACTTGCAGAAGTGCATAAAAATGCAACTTTTTCTAATAAGATTGCAAGTGGTTTTAAAATAATGTTTATATGAAGTTGGGCTTTTAAAGCCCCACTACATGATATTGATATAAACTTTAAAGGTTATTTAAACACTCGTATAGGCACCTAAAAAGTGTGATCTCCTTCAATCTTGCCTTTTGGGAACGACTTACAACACAAACACTTGCAATATCACAATATCTCCTTCAATGAGTGCTAAGTGTTCCATTCATTCTCATGAGAGATGGGTTCATGTTGAACCACTACTCATGAATTATGGGTCAATGAGTTTGACTCAAAAACTACACAGTTAAATCCTGATAGCAATATCACAATTTGACTTGCTATGGAAAAATATCTCCTACTTATCACTTGCAATATGATATAAGAAATGTGATTCTTCTTATAGGAGGTCGTTGTTTTTTATTTGATACTTACGGTCTAACGTTGCTGTTGCAAGATATTTCTTCTCGTCAATTGCTGAATGCGAAGCTCGATTTGGGGCAACATAAAAGGTATTTTGCTGCAAGGAAGAAGGTTCAAGCTTGTATTTCTGCATTATAAACCACATCTTTCCCCAAATAACTATTTTTTTCATAGGATGCAAGTATGTTTATAAACAACCAATATTTTGGTGCTTGCTTTGTTCATTACAAACCGTGTGTTCTCCCAATAGGCACCATTTTTTACCAGCATTGCAAGTCAACTTGCAAAGGTAGATCCAAACCATGATTTTGAGTTTGAATGAGTCTTAGAGGTTTCCATTCTCAAGAATTTTGGTTCTCATTTGTGAACTGAGAATGAATTAATCATTGAGAGGATTTGGTCAAGTTTCCTTGTCTATATAGCAGCAATTTGGAGATCTTTTTCCAAATTCGAATTAGCAAGGATTTTGGGATTTTATTCAAGTTCAAAGCATCTTTTTCTTTATATTTTTGGTTCTGAAAAAGATGTATGATTTTCTTTCATTTGTTCTTCATTTTTGAAGATTATTTTGTGAAGTTTTTCCTCCTTTTTTCTCAAAAATGTTTAGGGTTTTAATTGCAAGTTTGTTTTGTTTTGCATATACTTGCGTGTTTGTTTTTGTTTGTTTTTGCAAATCTCTTTCAAGATTTGTGTTGTTTGAGAGTATTGTTCTTCGAAGAAATACATGTTCTTACTCAAAATGATGCAAGTTGAAATGCAAGATCTTCCCCTAAAGAAAGAATTTCAAGAATGCATTTTTTCCTCACTTGCAAATAGGATTAAAAACCTCGTTTGTGATTTTTTTTCTCTCCGTAAAAGATCTAAGTTTTTCCCTTACTTGAAAGTGGATTTTAAAAATCGGATTGCAAGTGTTTTCCAAGCACAAATGAAGTCTCTTTCCAACCTGCAAGTGGGCTTTAAAACCCCGATTGCAGGCAGTAAACTTTCCCAAATTGACTTGTAATTGGATTAAAAAACCCCAATTATAAGTAAGAGATACCCACCTATATATATATATATATATATATATATATATATATACTTGCACCTCATTTTGATACCAAATACTTGCATTTCGTACACCCGCAGTGCTCAGTAAAAACCCCATAATTCATCTTTTCCCCCGTTTAAAAAGTTGATTTGATATGTTTTCCTCCATTTTCTATTGCTTAAAAGTCTTCCATTCATATCTTGTATGCATGCCCTTCCAGATCTGCAATATTTGAGGCTTTAACAGTGTCTTATGGATTTGTTTGTGTCTCACGAAGATGTACTCACCTATGTGATTTTCATGTTGCAGTTTCATCATCTACAGGTTTACCTATTATGTCGAAAGAGCCAATCTCTCCCAAAGGCAAGAAAAATATGAAGTACAAGTATGATAAGTACTTGAATTCCATTCCACCTTCACAGGTGGCATCTTCTATGGACAAGATCAGAGATACATAAATTGGGCATGTTGACATGTCCGATTTCCTCAAAAGGGTCCAAACATCTGAAAGGCCAGAGATGGCTCTCCTCATTCAGAGCAACATCCATCTTGTTTCTACATTCCCAGTGGATGCCCTAGAACCTGAATTTGTGCTAGCTTGTGTAGAACATTTCGACTACAAGTATAGAACTATCATAGATGATGATGGAAAGATTATCATTAGGTTGGATCCAGAGATAACATATAAAATTTTCAAAGTCGCTCCTACTCCAATGTGTGCAGATATCTCAAAGGAGAAGGCTTGGAAGAGGTGGAATGACAAGAGATGGGATTATATTATGTTCATGAATGAGAATTGACTTGTTAACAAGAGGATATATTTATTTAGATGACCTAAAATAATGCACAGAACAAATTTCTATGAAGAGATCAATGATTTGATCACTCTTCTTAGTAGGATCATGGGTTTGAAGGAGTCCAATGTTTTTGAACCTTGGATGTATAAAATCATCTCTTTGGTTGTAAGGTCCAAACATAAGATATTTTGGGGTGAGATCGTCAATGATGCTTTGTGCGAGAAGCTAGATCATGTTCCTAACACCCTTACTTTTAACATGAATTCATCTTGGTATACATTGCGGCTTCTTTGGGAATTTTTTCTGGTCTTTCAACCAAGGGTGATAGATCATTGGTCCCAGTTTGGGAATATTATGAGCAACTTACTTTGAGGCCAAGAAAGGTGCATTACATAAGAGTGCAGAATATCTTCTTTGGACATTACATGTGCGTCTTTGACAAAACCATTCCAAAGAGGCGAGTATCTGATGCAACATGGAAGAAGGTGAATGAGAATGGGTGTATGTTTCTTCAGTTTCCTAGTTTCACCTACATGAGAGTTGGTTGTTTCTAGGGTGAGCCTTACACACTTCCCCCCACTAACAGTGGATCTTGCAAGGCAACTCATGGTTGTCCAAACATATCAGTCTACACTGTAAAGACCTGGGGTTGGTATTTCTTCACAGAGTTCACTCCAGATTGGGAGGTATGCCTTGGTTACTATTCCAAAGGCCAAGTGTATGAAGACCAAACTTTAGGAGATCACTCTCAATAAGTTCAAGTTCATAACACGCTTTGATTACCGAGGGATGAATGACAAAATAAAGAGGGATTTCACACACGTTCATCATCGTGAAGACAACTGGATTGACATGCACACTAAGGTGGATATTAGGAAGATGGATTACTGCATATTGACCCTGAGGTAGATTGTTGATTTTGATCTAACTCAGATTCTTGTGGGCCCGGAGGACGATGATAACATCCTTGGTCTTGAGTATCACAAGCCCCAAGATGAGAGTCTCCCCATTTTGCCTATTCTATGGTCATTAAAAGAAAGCACATATATCTGAGATAGATTTCAACCTATCTTAGCCAATATCAATTCATGGCTAAAGAGAAGGGACATGAAAACTATCAAAATCAAACCTGGAAAATATTTTGACACTGTTGGTCTAGTTGGGCACAAATCAGAGATTGTAGATAAAGGGAAGGATGGCTCTTCAACATCAACGACTATGGAGATACCAAATATCAATATCAAAGGGTGTAAAGCCACAATCAAATCACCTAAGGAAGATGTTATAGTAGAGGAAGAAGTGGCATTACCAGAAATGATACAGGTTGAAGACAACGAGGATGAGTTACAGGAAGATCCTATTTTTGAGGTATCTCATGCTAAAGACATAGAGGTAACTCCTACTAGTCTAGAATCAGCACCAGTACCTAATGAGGCTCCTATGTCTCCTACTAACACTGATGTAGATTCTTTCTCTACAATTCATGTTCCTCTAGTGGTTCTTCCAGTAAATGCATCTGTGATTCCTATTTGCTTAGTTGTTTCTGCATTAGGCTCAGAGGAGCACTATGGTAGTTTGGATAATGTGTTGGAATCATATTCCTCTTTCCCCAACCTATCAAATATACCCATGACTCTTTTGGATACCTCAGTTGTAGGCTTTGATCAGTTCATGGATGAAGATTCACAAAGCAATCAAGTGCTAGTGACCATTCAGAATAAGACACCATCCATTCTGACAACAGACATACAAATAGGATCATTTTCTATTGTGGCTATCACCTCCACCTCTCAGGATGATTCCTTCAGTTTACCTCCTTAGCTCATTTTGATCACTCTGAAGAGGAAGAAAAAGGAAGCCCCGCTAGAGAATTTTGACTTCAAGAAACTCGACAAGGTTAAACCTCCAATGAGCAAGAGGGATAAAATAGTTTCAAAAGTTATGGTTGATTAGAACAAAGTGAAGTATCCTGAGATTGTAGAACCTTTGGTAGACAAACCGCTAGATGAACTACAAACTTATGATTACATGTTCAAAAGAGTGGAACTTGGTAAACAAATGCGGATTGGTTGCTAGAAGGATGCTTAGGATGAAGTGGAGTTACTGAGAGTAATGATCAATTGTGGGAAAAGAAAAATCAGATCAAGGAGGAAAATGCTTGCTTGCTTGAGACAATTCATAAGATGACCAATTCTTTACAGTGAGTTGATCCCATTTCTTCTTCTCTTCCAGAAGAGTCAATCAGGTATGATGAGTAGATTGGGCGTAAAGCCAAGGAAGTAGATGGTTGGGCGAACCAAATAGAATCTCAGAGTATATAGGCAATCATAAATTACTTCAAAGTTTTGAGACACACCAAGGAAGCCATAACCAAGTTAAATAAACTCATCATGTCATTCAATCATGATTTAAAAGTCCTAGATGAGGACTTGAGCATCTGGAATAAGATTCTAGAAACATATTTGGATGCACTATGTACATATGGTGTCATTTCATCTCCGGAGATGTTCTACGAGTACCAGGAATTGATGATCAACAAGAGACATGTAATTAGAGGACTTGTAACAGATGTGTAAGAAACTATATGTACATGCAAGGAAAAGAAACACATGGTCAGTAAAGGTTTTGAGGAGCTGGCGTGCAGGGTAGTATCTAAGAACAAAGAGCTTATTTCAGAGGATATTGTTATATCAAAGCTCTCAAAAGTGATTTGCATAGAGCTTGGGGCAGATGAATTTGGTCTCAGTTCCATGAACAAGTTGAGAAGTTTCAAGGTTTCATTAAATCATCTTCAGGTTAACATTGAAGAGTGCAACAAGGCTATTTCTAGGAGTGGAATTATAGTCCTCAAAATGACTATTGTTGCACAACATATGAGAGCACTAGACCCAAACACTATGCATGAGTCCATTAGCAGGTTTGAGGCCTTCCTTGATGACCTCTCAAGATGATCCATAAGTGTCATAGACACTTAACCATTTTCCCATACTTTCTAGGTAGTTGTAGTTTTATTGACAGATTACATATAGTTGGAAAGCAAGTTGTAATTATAGGGGGACTTTCACCTATAAAGTTATTGCATATAATCCAATTGTAGGTCAAGTTAGTTAGGACCTGCAGTTTGAATAAGTCAAATTTAGTTAAGGAAATAGTCAAATTTGTTAGGGTTTCCCCTTCTTTTCCCATCTTTTTATGTCATTCCTTGCCTATATAAAGGAGAGACTTCATTGTAAATAATCATCTTTTGTTTATGCAAGTAGGCTATGTAGAAATTTCTTGTGAAGTGAAGACTTTGTGTTTCATTCTACAAAATTTCCAAGTGAATAATAAAGAAGCAAGTTTTCCCAAACTTTGTGTTGTGAGGCTTGAGAGTGATTTGTGTATTCTCATGTTGCATGAGTTATTATATCTTTGATTCACTAAGTGGTTTACTTTCATAAGCCTTTTGAGCATTTGATTTGAGTTTTTTGGAGACTTTGTGCTACTAAGGGCAAGTTGATATAGTTGATAGTGGCTTCAAATACTTAAGGCTGAAATAATTTGTGCTTTAGTGTTAAGTAATTTTATAGAATTTAGTGAGTATTTGGTAAAAGACTTTGAGCTTTACCATTTACTCAAGTTATTTTGCACATCATTTGGGATAAGTGCAAAAGACTTTAGGTTTCTACAACTATTGCACATAGTTTAAATTATATTGGTGTCTTATATGTTGTTCTTATGTCAACTCACAAGCCATCAATATTATTGTAGCGACATGTACTTTTTATTTAAGTTTTATTGTTGTTCGAAAGTTGTTTGTAAAATCAAATTCCTGAAAAAAGATGAATAGATTAAGAGAACCACCCTATTTTATAATTTCCAGTTAAGTCCTTGTTGGATCCACCTATGGTAAGAAGGGAGCCTCCCCTATTGCTAAGAGGATATAGTAATATCACTTGACATTGCCTTAAGTTACAACTTTGTAAGTTGTGGTCACAGTGACTTACAAAACTTTTAGCCAACAAGGTGCAGGCCCCACAGTGGGCATCATTTGTGTGTGTGTGTGTGTGTGTGTGTGTGTGTGTGTGTGTGTGTGTGTGTGTGTGTGTGTGTGTGTGTGTGTGTGTG
>MU223294.1:916974-945315 GCA_018584345.1 Thuja plicata
AATGCAAAATTCACTCAAAAGGGGTAGGGGAATATTTTGTTTCCCTATTTGATTTACCTACATCTCCAAGGACACATGGGAAGCCATCCAAAGATCATCAACCTCATAAATACAATTCCCATTTTGTGAGAGAGTGTGATAAACAAGAAATGGAAAAGGAAGATAATGAGTTATTACATTGGCTTTATAAAGAGGAGGATAATTCAGCTAACTCCAATGAATGGGTGCAACATATCAACATCCAAACTGATCAATATGGAAAAGGATTTGATATACCCTTGGGAGTTTGACATAGAGGGTTGTTAGAACCAATTGAACCAGTTTTGAGAGCAAAAGAAGAGAAAGTCGGCATAGGTTTTCAACATAAAGGAGAAAGTTCAAGTCCCATGCATGAATTTCGTGCACATATTCATATGGTAGGTTCTAAAAGTGAATATTATTCCAAGGATTATGAGTGGGATTCCTTATCTGAAGAATCTTGTCATGACATAGAGGTTGATACCAATCACACTTATGCAACTCCTCCCAAAGTTGAGAATCAAGAACATGTCACTCAAAGTTTGACTTCAACTCAAACATCAAGTGAACCTTAGCACTTTAATGTAGAAAAAGCACCTCCTTACACTCAATGGGGTAGGTTAACCTTGGGTACCTTTGTGGGTAGGAGATTCTAACCTAGTGTTTAATCCACATGCTTTATTTCCCATAGAAATCTTAGAGGACTCTAATGAAGAGGATTTTGATCCTTCTTCCATGGACCATTTTGAAGAGGCACATATCATAGACCTTGACGATACAATGTATGAACCATAAAATGAAGTCATGTCCTTAAGTCCTTCAAATGAAAGCCCATAAAATGAATCCTTGTCCTTAATGCACCCCAAGCTTATTGATTGGGATCTTTCCGAGCCAAATGACTTACTCTACTTCCCAAATGACAATGCAATGGCCTTATACCTCAATGCGGTTGAACCCAATTCTTCCACCAATGAATTCACTCTAGACATGATAATAGGGGCAGGTGTTCAACCTCTTAATCCAAAAAATGAGAAGAAAATATACAAAATAATGAGAAGGTCTAGTGGTGAAAACCACCATGTGGCAGTGCTAGACCCAAAAAAAGTAAAAATAAAGGATGTTTTCGAAGGTGAAAACCCAACTGTAGCACCTAAGGGAGAGATGTTGGACACCTTACCAGCTCATGAAGATGAAAGATCACCTATACTCATTGAACCCACAAAAAAGGTTAACATTGGAACCAAAGGGGATCCTAAATTCATTCACTTGGCAGCATCTTTGAGTCCCTTGGAGAGAAAAGAATTCATTGAATTCTTTCAAGCAAAACAAGTCAAATTTGCATGGTCATATGCTAACATGCCCAGATTAGATCCAAGTTTCATAATGCATCATTTAAATGTGAAACTTGGGGTTAAGCCCGTCAAGCAGAAGTTGAGGAAAATGCATCCACATTTAGCCCTTTTAGTCAAAGCAGAATTGGAAAAATTACTCAAAGCAGGATTTATAAGAGTAATTGCATATGCCAAATGGATATCCAACATTGTACCGGTTACCAAACATGATAAAACCATAAGAGTTTGCATGGATTTCAGAGATTTAAACCTTGCTTGTCCAAAAGATGACTTTCCATTGCCTAGCATTGATGCTATTGTGGATCTCATTGCGGGTCATTCTATGTTTTCACTTATGGATGGATTTAGTGGGTATAATCAAATTCACATTGCACCTAAGGATCAAGATAAGATAGCCTTTACATGCCCATGGGGTACTTTTTTTTGGAATGTAATGCCCTTCGGTCTCAAAAATGCCGGAGCCACTTATCAAAGAGCAATGGCTACCATTTTCCATGACATGATGAACACCTTTATGGAAGATTATGTGGATGAAATTCTAGATAAGTCACATAAAAGAAAAGATCATTTATCCATCCTTGACAAGAATTTTACCAGGCTAGAACAATTCAAAGTGAGACTCAACCCAAAGAAATGTGCTTTTGGGGTACAATCTAGAAAACTCCTAGGATACATTGTTTCAACAAAAGGCATTGAAGTAGATCCTGAAAAAGTACAAGAAATAATGGACATGGACATTCCAAATAATATTAGTCAAATGAGGTCACTTCAAGGAAGGCTTCAATCCATAAGGAGGTTCATTTCTCAATTGACAAAAAAATGCCATTCTTTCACCAGATTACTACATAAAGACACCATCTTCACATGGGATGAGGAGTGTGATAAAGCCTTTACATTGTTGAAAACATATTTGATGAATCCACCTATCTTGATGCCACCTATTCAAGGCAAACCTTTATTACTCTATATTTCAACAACGGAAAAATCTTTAGGAGTCTTATTGGCACAAGAAGATGATGAAGGAAAGGAAAGAGCTATCTACTACTTGAGTAGAACATTGGTCAAATATGAATTAAACTATAGCTTCATGGAAAGGGCTTGCCTAACAGTGGTATTTGCCTCTCAAAAGTTAAGACATTATATGTTGTTGCATAAGGTGAAGCTCATAGCCAAAATTGATCCGTTAAAATACTTACTTAGCAAAACAGCTTTAACTGGAAGGATTGCAAAGTGGGTAATGGTGCTTAGTGAATTTGACATTGAATATGTTGATAGGAAAGTAATCAAAGGTCAAGTTATTGCCGATCAATTGGATGAATATCCTCAAGAATCTACACATCCCATTCAAGTAGAGTTTCTGGATTGTAAAATTGTTAATGTGGAACCTAAGGCATGGACTTTATACTTTGATGGATCTTACACCCAAAATAGTAGTAGAGCAAGCATTCTTTTGATTACACCACAAGGTTACACAATCCCAAAATCTTACAAGTTATTATTCCCTTGCACCAATAACATAACAGAGTATGAAGCTTTGGCCATAGGTATCAAGATGGCGTTGGAATGGAATGTCACATAATTACAAGTCTATGGGGACTCTCAATTAGTCATCAATCAAGTTAATGATGAATATAATACTAAGGATGAAAAATTGATGCCTTACAAAAGATTGGTGGACGCTTGGAAAAAGTACTTTGCTTTGATTACTTTTGAACAAATTCCAAGAGACAAGAATAGAGCAGTAGATGCAATGGCTACTTTGGCATCTTTGCTTCAAATGCCCGATCAAAATATAAATTATGAGTTCTTAGTGGAAGAATTGGTTAAACCATCATTTGACCTACCTGATACCCAAATTATTTCCCTTCTAAATGGACACGACTCACCATGGTATGGACTCATTTATGCTCAAACCTTACCCATTGACCAAACTCATGCTCAAAAGCGCAATTTCATAAGACAAGTGGCTCGTTATATCATCCTTTCTGACACATTGTATCGTAAAGGTCTTGACGGAATGCTTCTTAGATGCCTAGAGGAAGATGAATCAAAATTAGCTTTAGAAGACGTCCACGAGGGTATTTGTGGGTCACATTCGAGTGGTTTAAACCTAGCTAAGAAAATCTTACGTATGGGGTACTTTTGGAAAACCTTAGAAAGAGGTGCTTGTCAGTTTGTCAAAGTTTGTGCAAAATGTCAATACCATGGAGACATGATCAATGCACCGGCACAAAAGTTACACCCATTTGTCACACCATGGCCATTCTATCAATGGGGCTTTGATTTGATTGGCATGATTTATCTACCTTCTTCAAATGGACACAAGTATATTCTCATGGCAACAGAGTACTTCACTAAATGGGTTGAGGCTGTCCCTTTAACAACTGCAACGGGGAAGCAAATTTCCATGTAATCCAAAATCATATCATTTGCAGATATGGCATTCCTCAAGTCATTATCACGGATAATGGAAAACAGTTTAAGAACAAAGATGTTGATGAACTTTGTGACACATTCCATATTACACATCACTCTTCATCCATTTACTATCCCCAAGGTAATGGAAAAGCAGAAGCTACCAACAAGAACATCCTTAAAATCCTTAAAAGATCAGTTGGAAAGTCAGGAAGAGATTGACATCTTCAAATCAATCCAACAGTATGGGCCTATAGAACTAGTATTTGCACCCGGACAGGAGCTACACATTTTTCATTAGTTTATGGGGTCAAAGTTGTTCTACCTTTACAAGTTGAAATAACATCCCTAAGAGTGTCTTTTCATGGATTAATCACGGATGAGGATTATAGAGTTGCATGACTTCAACAATTGGAGATGTTGGAGGAACATCAAACTCAAGCCTATGATCATTTGAAAGTGTATCATAATTGAATTTCAAGGAACTATAACAAACATATTAAACCAAGAACATTTCAAGTAGGAGATCTAGTATTGAGAGAAAATCCAAAAAAGCAGGCTGATAGAGAAAAGAAAGGGAAGTGGGAATCAAATTGGCTTGGTCCTTTTGTCATTGTTTCTTCTTTTGGAATGGGGACCTACAAATTGGCCGATTGTGATGGTGATAAATTGCAAGAACCTATCAATAGCATTCATCTTAAGAGGTTTCACACCTGATTCAGAGGAAAGAGTATCAGAGGCAATAGTATAAGTTGAGAATATCAGATGAGTCAGCATCACCTTTGTACATGGAAAATTTCAAAAATACCAAAAAAATGAGAAAAGATCAAAATAAAAATAAAATAAAAAAAATCAGAAAGTTCAAAAGCCAAAAACATTTGAAAAAGAGAGAAAAGTGCCTTGGTGAAAACCTAGCAATAGGCACCTTGGTAAAAAAAAAGCAAAAAAGAGAAAAAAGAGCAATAATCCCAAAAGGTGAAAACCTGGAAATAGGCGCCTTTTGTCCCTTAGGTCTTTCCTAGTTGCATTTGTACATATTGCATTTCATCATCTCATTTGTCCATATCCTCGTTGCATCCATCATTTATGCATAGTCCTAATAAGTCTCAGAGCTGCATTTTGTCGCATTCTAGGTTCAGTTGCCCTAAATTTCACATTGATCACATTTATCACTTGGGGGCACACATCATGGATTTTTTGGTACCAAATGGATTCAATAGTGCAACATCTTGGTCACACATCAAAAGCATATTTTTAGATTTAGAGGAGAGATATTTTGGAACCTTTGATAGATATCATTGTTCGACCCTAAACAGTTTGATCGCATAACATGATCCTTGAGTTTCATTGACTTATTTTATCAGGATTAAAATTTGACAAACCCTAAATGATCAAATTGTCTGGAATTCTTATTTGAAAATCTTGATACATTTCACAAACAATTGGAAATTTTTGATGAGTTTTTCATTTACCTTTTTTGATTCATGTTCTTTTTAGCTAATCAATGATGTTTCGACTAGATTGGCGATGATGGAGACATGATGTTTTCTTAAGCTTCTATGTGACTGTTTTGAGGAAGATCCTTTAACTTGTGTGAATTAGTCTAAGGACATGGTCATCAAAAAACCATCAAGGACATTCGTATAGGAAGGAGGGTTAACCTTTGTTTGTTCACGCAAAAGGATGCCTTGGCTATTTAGATTTTCAATATCTTAATACCAACATCCACTTGCAACATTGAATCTGATTAAACCGGTATTCATATTCTCATAGTTGGTCATTCAACTAGTGAGGGTTGTACTTGGTTTCATAGAAGGGGTTACCACATGAGAGAAAGTCATATTCATATCCTTATGGTCATAGTGGCACTAGTAAGGATTGTATCGACTCCTAGTTCCACAACGCTCAATGATGAAAATATATCTCTATTTGCATTTCTTTCTCAAACCTCAAGGACAATTAGTTGCATTCCATTTGCATGTTAGATTAATTGCATTTTTCAAGTTAGATTAAAATGGCTTGTATTTCTAGCATTTTTCCAAAGTTTAAGGGGGAAATTCACGATTGACAACACTTCATCAATTTAATGGTTTCAAAACATCAATATAAGATTATCTTTTGCATTCATAATCATTAATCATTATTCATTATATATGCATATCAAGAGAAAAAGCAAAGAAAAGAAACATTAATCATTAGTCATTTATCCAAATCATTTAGAATTTCACATCATAAATTAAGTTGCATACATCCAAAACATCAAAAAGATAGTTGCATGCATTTATCATTGCACTAAGTATTGCAGCCATATCATTGCATTGCATAATCCATACATCATGACTACATTAGAAAATCATATAGAAGTTAAGTTGCATTAACATCATTTGCATCCATTTATCTATGTCCTACTCTAACACATTGCATCCATAGCATAATAGAAATAAATGCATCATAGAAGCATGTAGATATGCATAAAAGAAATCTCATAACAACATCATCAAAAGGGGAATCAAAGATCATCATAGATAAATGTCCATCATCAATGTCTATAACACAAATCTGTACATCTAAGGTACATCAATAAATGATCCATACATCAAAGTCCTGATAAAAAATACATATGATACATCAATCCAATATCCAGATATCACAGATCCCAATCTCTCTCATGACCCAGCAGGGGCACCTGATCCATCATTAGCAATACCTGTACGTGAACCCCCTACACCATCAGGATCCCTGCCACCTGATCTATCCTATGTAGAAGGTGGTGCCTGACTAGTACTAGCACTGGTAGGTAACTGTGCTAGAGTAGCCAAAAATTACTGCAACATCATCGTAACCTGGTCTAATTGACTGTAACTACGGTCATCCCTACCTGTAATCCTCGAACATCCTATACTAAGCTATCCATAATAGGAGGAACTGGAGGTGTCTGTGATGCTGGAGGGGCCTGAGGTGCCTGCGGTGCTAATGGTACCTGTGCTATCACTGGTGCTGAACTACTTTGTGGATCAACCTGAGGAACCTGTCTCTGTGGAGCTGGAGGTCTCTGCGGAATCTGTCCCTGTAATAGAACCTGTCTAGCCACCTAGACATGTCTGTGTCTCTGCCTAGCCTACTCTGCACCAACTATGATAGGAGCCTATCTCTGAGGTACCTGTGCCTGCGCTAATCTCTGTCTAGGCTACCTAAATCCACCACCTTGGCCTCTAACATGACCACCCTACATCCGAGGTCCTGCAGCTCTCTGTGCTTTAGGAGCCCTAGGTGCCCTCTGAACCCTCTATCTCTGAGGTCTCCTATTTTTGTCACCATCATCATCATCATCATCATCATCATCATCATCATCATCATCATCATCATCATCATCATCATCATCATCATCATCATCATCATCATCATCATAAAGCTCATCCACATTAGGAATAGGCTCTACCGGATCTGTGAACCTAACAAAGCAATGTCGCAGGAACCACTCTCAATACTCAGCAGACATCCCCGCATCAGCTACATGCATCATCATATCCCACATAACATATCCCAGCTGATCAATCTATATACAGGCCAACTGATAGTCCACCTGTGCTCCTCACATAGATCTCTCTGCCTGTACCCTCACATAAAGTGTCATGCCCTGAGGCATGTCCTAAACCCGACCGTACTAACGAAGCACTCTCCCGAAGCAAAATCTCTCAATACATAGTGGTGATCGCCCAATCATCCACCAAGGAGAAAACATATATGGCAACTTGTCATCATCCTTTCGCCAACTCTCACAAATTAGATATGGCCTCCATACGACCTGATCAATATCATCAATAGTGCGTCACCAAAACTCAACCTTGCCCAGACGATGCTGAACAACCATGCCATCATACAAAAATGCATACGAATACCCTCAGGCCCGCACTCATGCTGAAACTGGTCTCATAATAGGGATATTCTCCCAAGTCCACAGCTATAACAAAATTGCACCTGCTGAAAGAGATGCACTGCATCTATACAACCTAATGTAAATCATGATATAGCTGGGCTAACACGCAAGAACCCCAGTCGAATCTCCAAGGATGTGCAATCAAATCCTCTAGTATACGACCCCATCCCACTGCAAAGCCATGACCTCTCCTATCTGGCAGTAGTAATCCTTCGATCACTGCTCCTAACAATGCTGACAAAGTAGGAAAAGAAGCAAACTATGCCCAAGTAATGCAATCATCAGCAATGGTGTTATCTCCAAACACCCATCTACATACACTACTATCATACACTGAGTCATAATATACCTGCTCTCCATGAGTCAGGATCCTCAATAATCTATATACATCCTCGGGCGTGATAGTCATCTCACCGAGGGGTAGATGGAATGTATTATGGTCAGAGTGCCATCGCTCTACCATAGCTGTCAAAAGACCTCAGTTCAGCTGAAACCGAGGGAGATCAAGAAGGAAACTAAGACCACATGTCTCGATAGTCCGCCACTTAGGAGGCGTGAGCTCATCAATTAAATAAAAAATCCAAGACGCAACACCTTGTATTCGCAACTTACGGTAATGTTCCTACATTTTGAAACAAAGTGAATCATATTAGTCTTTCTATTGGTGAACCATTCTAAGTCAATCAAACACATTAAATCTATCCTTGCTCTATTTTGAGCGCATCAACTTATTGTTCCTAACCTCTAGATCTTGAGACACATAGACAATTTGTAATCATTTTAATCAATCTGATTGGCATATCAAACATTCATCAATATGACTTTTCTGATATCCTAAACACTACGTGACATTATGGACGTACATTTTCTAGCTTGGAATTCAACTGAGTTATCTGGACGATCGATCAAAGACATTCATCTATTTTTATCTTAGTTTTCAAACTTGATGGTAGGCGGCACTTTAATAAGTGTACGCAGCTTTTTAAGCCCTGTGGTGTTAAAAACCTTACACACGACACTTTAATCATCGGAGGTGGTGCTTTGCTTAACAGGTGGCCTTTTAAAGTCCTACATGGCTTTTTAATGTTCCTAGGCGGCCTTTAAAATATAGGGTTTCCTAGGCGGCGTTTGGCTATTTGGGTTACAGTTTTTCCCTAATTCCTAGGCGGCTGAGAGTTGCTCTAACGTGGCTTTTCAACGCGCGGAGGCAGCTTTTCTCTACCCTAGGCGGCTCCTTCACTATCCTTCGTGGCATTTCATAATTTTATATCTAGCAAGCATTAAAAACATGTAATAAATGCTATTAAATGAGCAATAAATGCACTAGGAAGGTTCAAACCACTCACCGGGGGCCCGTAGTCAGGAGGTCTCTAATATCAGTGCGCTCGCTCGAACTGATGCTCTCGAATAGGGGCCACCATCGCTATCAATCGTCAAAGGATCAGAGCAAAATCTCAATAGTGAAAAGTGAAAATGAATAGTAAATTTGGGTTTTTCAACCTATTTAAGCTATTTTACCCTAATTTTGTGAGATTTTTGACCCAGTCAGACCAAATCTGCATATTCTGCACATTGAGGCATTCGTTCGACATTTTTTTAGCATCATTGTTTATCAGAAATGCAATCATCTTGGATCTATTCTATTAGCAGTGTTCATTAAATTTTTCACATCTGAGATCAATATGCTTTCATTTATGAGGGGGCATCATCATATCATCAAACGGGGATTCTGCATCATATCTTATATCAAATCTGGGGCATTAAAAATTCAAACTATATCAGTGGGGCATCGAATCAAATTTCAAATCAAGTTTCAAATCAGAATTTTGAATTAGAGTTTCATATCAGGATTTCGCATCAAAGTTTCAAATCAGAGTTTCAAATTAGGGTTTCATATCAGAGCTTTCATATCAGGTTTTTGTATCAATCAATCAGCTCATCAGTATCAAATCAATGATCAAGACATCAAGTTTTCTTTGAATCAATGCGCTTCGCACATCAATTCAAAGAGGGGCATTTGTAGGCACCTAAATTTGACCAGGTGTATCTTAAACATTCAAAACTATAAATCTCAGCCAATTACCTCAAATCTCATCAAATCAAAGGGATCAAAATCAAATCAAATGGACATTTATCAAGCAAAGTGGACAAAAATCAAATTAAATCAAAGGATTAAATAATCATGAAATCAAATAATTAATTCAAGCCTAAAAGGGGTTAATTAAATTATGCAATTGATTTTAATCAATTAATTRTATAGTTTAAATCAACCAAATYAAATCCAACCCATTCACCCTTAMAYGGCTAAATTAATTAAATGATTGAATTATATAATTCCTAATTTCTTTGAGGACAACCACTTGATTTTCCCTCCATTTGAAAGCACCTCAAAGCTTTTTACTCAACCAAGGTTTGACCATGATCAATTCACTCTACCCCCTACCCTTGGGAAATTGCTATAAATATAAGACATTTTCTTTGTATTTGGGATCCAAGAAATTCAAGAGCAAAGCATCCTTATTATAGGCATTTGGAGAGCATTTGAGAGCTTTTGATAGTATTTCAACATTTTCATAGCATTTAGAGTATCATTTTTAGAAGCATTTGTTGATTTCATAGTATGAATCTTGGAGCATTTGAGCTAGATTAGAGCATGTTTATCATTTTCTTCTCGTTCTAGGATTGTCCTCGAGAGAGATTAAGGCTGAGAGCTCTCTTAACAAAGCTTAGATAGAGAACCATGAGATGTCATGGGTTTAACTTCAATTCTTAGATTAATTTGTATTTTCTTTCCATAGAGTTGTTGTTACTTATCCTAATTTCATGAAGGTGTAATCTCACAGACACACAAGATCCACCACCCAAGGACACAAGTTGCCTCAATTACTTCAAAGACAAGTACGCCACAACTCACAAATTGGTGACATAAAAATGGAACTACCAAGGAGGTGGCCTTGGTTATGAAGAGCAAGGAATGAAAGATCCTATTATACCTACCCAACTAGAAAAGCACCTAGGCCTTGGCATGGGCTCTGACACGAATGGGGGCACCAATGAAAACATCTTTGCCTCTTGTCCATCCCTGGGTGTAATCGCTGACATCAAATATATCCCGGAAGAGAAAGTTGTGAGAGCCTATGATGGTGTTTTTGACGATGAAACCTTCCTGGGCAATTCTGTCCTACAACAACTTTCCATCCTCTTCATTGACCTTCCCCTCTGCCATCCTAAACTCATAGACTGGGACCAACCAAGTGTCATGCACGTTGACAAGTTCCAAAGTGAGGACGCGCTCCTAAGCTTTATGGGAGCAATTGAGAAAAGTAGTGACTGAAGGCAAGTCTCAGCATATGTCTACAAACTGGACCCAAAGGCATACTTTGGGGAAGAGGAGAACTTCAGCCGCAAAAATGAAATAGAAAATAAAAATACAAAAGAGAAAAATTGATCCCCTAGTGAAAACCCCTCTAGGGCACTATCTGATCATAAAATAGTAAAAACAAAGGGCGTATCCCCTGGTGAAAACATCTCTGAGGTGCTAGAAGATGAAGATTCTCCTCTTCCTCTGATCCATGATTACAAGCCTGAATAGTCATCGATTCTCATTGAAGAAGCAAAACCTGTCAACCTGGGTACCAAAGAGAATCCCGCCATCACATACATAGCAGCATCTCTGACTGAAGTAGAAGAAAGTGATCTTGTCACTTTATTGAAGGAATCCATCAACAAGTTTGCATGGTCTTACTCCCACATGCCGGGATTAGACCCCAACTTGGTGGTTCACCATCTAGCAGTGGACCTAAACATCAAACCTGTCAAGCAAAAGCTCAGAAAGATGCACCCTAAAGTGGCACTACTTGTCAAAGTAGAGCTCAAGAAGTTACTCCAAGTCAAGATCATCTGCCCCATTGACTATTCTGATTGGATTTCTAACATGGTGCCCATCTCTAAGCCTGATAAATCAATCAGGATATGTACAGATTTCAAAGATCTCAATAAGGCATGTCCCAAGGATGATTTCCCCTTGCCAAACATAGACATGATTATAGATCTCACAGTAAGACATGAGATGTTGTCACTCATGGATGACTTTTCTGGATATAATCAGATCCTCATTGCAGAAGAAGATCAGCATAAGACAGCATTCACAACCCCCTAGGGAACCTTCTACTATAACATGATGCCTTTTGGCTTGAAGAACGCTGGGGCAACCTATCAAAGGGCCATGATTGTCATTTTCCATGACATGATACACAAAATTCTTGAAGACTATGTCGATGATATCTTGGCAAAATCAGTTAAGAGGGAAGATCACCTCAATGTTTTGGAATGCGTCTTTGACAGAATTGGACACTATTGCTTAATGCTCAACCCTAAGAAGTGTGTCTTTGGGTTCACATCAGGAAAACTCCTTGTGTTCATTGTATCCAGACGAGGCATTGAAATAGACCCAAAGAAGGTGCAAGCTATCATAGACATGCCTCCACTAAAAACACTATGACAACTACGTAGCCTCCAAGGAAAGTTACAATCTGTGTGCTATTTTATCTCTCAACTAGCAGACAAGTGCCAACCATTCACTCATCTCCTGCGAAAAGATCACACATTCAAGTGGGATCCTCAGTGTCAAAAGAGTTTTGACAAAATCAAAGAATACTTGGCTAATCCACCCATCTTGGTACCACCTATACCTGGCTGACCACTCATCTTGTATATTTCTATTACTACAATAGCACTGGGGGTAGTCCTCGCTCAGTTGGATGATGAAGGAAAAGAAAGAGCTATTTATTACATCAGTCAGACCTTGGTGGGTTATGAGCTCAACTATTCACCTATGGAAAAAGCATGTCTGGCAGTGGTCTTCGCCACTCAAAAACTTCACCACGATATGCTTAGTCATACAACCAAGCTCATTTCAAAGGTGGATCCTCTCAAGTATCTACTCTCTAGGACTACACTCACAGGTCGAATGGAAAAATGGGTTATGTTGCTCAGCGAGTTTGATATTCAATATGTCGACAGAAAAGCCATTAAAGGGCAAGTCATCGTTGATTAGCTAGCAGAAGCACCATTGGTAGATGCATATCCTTTGGTCACAAAATTTCTAGATGAGCATTTTTACATGATAGAAGAACAACCAACTTGGAAACTCTACTTTGATGGGTCCTACACAGCTCATGGTGCAGGGGCAGGAATACTTTTCGTCACACCTCAAGGTGACTACATCCCTATGTCATTCAAATTGGGTTTTCCCTGCACACAAACAACATTGCAGAATATGAGGCACTAATCATAGGACTTTGCATGGCCATAGAATGGAACATCATAGATATACATGTCTTTGGCAACTCCCAACTCATCATCAAACAAGTCCTGGATGAGTATCAAACCAAAGATGACAAATTGATGTCATATAAGTAGATGGTTGACAAACTGAAAGAACACTTCCTCCACTTGCAGAAAACACAGGTACCACGCTTGCAGAACAAGGCTACTGATGCAATGGCCACAATTGGCTCCCTCCTAGAGATTCCCCACGAGTCTACGCAATACGAATTCTTAGTTGAGAAACTTCATGCTCCCGCTTATGAGAATGATGAATCGAATCGCGTATGTGTCTTGGTTGGTCCCCAGTCCCCATGGTACCACGATATCCAAGCTTACCTACAAAATGGTATCATATCTCCTCACCTTACTGCAACCCAACGCCAAAAATTTATCCGCCGAGCTTCCCGATACACCCTCGTAGCCAACACCCTTTATCGTCGAGGTTACCACAACGTGCTCTCTAGGTGTTTAGATGAAAACGAAGCCACCTAGGGTTTACAAGAGGTACATGCTGGAATTTGCGATGCCCACACAAGTGACATGGTCCTAGCCAAGAAAATTCTATGTATAGGGTACTATTGGCCTACAATGGAACATGATGCTTGTGAGTTCGTTAAAAAGTGCCTACCTTGCCAACAGCATGCCAATCTGATCCATGCTCCTGCACAGGACCTCAAACCTATTGCACCTCCTTGGCCCTTTTCTTGTTGGGGTTTTGACCTTGTTGGTAAGATTACTCCCTTCTTGTCTGAAGGCCACAAGTACATAATCACAGCTACGGAGTACTTTACAAAGTGGGTTGAAGAAATTCCGCTCACACTCACTACAGGTGTCCAGATATCCAAATTCATCCTCTATCACATTGTCTGCCGCTTCAGCATACCCTCCACCATCTTCACAGATCACGGAACACCATTTGAAAATCAACACGTCAGTGATTTCTGTGCTTGCCTCCATATCCATCACCGTTTCTCCAGTCCATATTTCATGCAAGGTAACGGCCAAGTTGAGGCAACTAATAAAACCATCCTCAAAATCCTTAAGAAAGTTTTCAATGATACTGGTCATGATTGGCATCTCCAAATCAACCCCGCCCTCTGGGCATATCTCACTTCCTACTGTACTCCTACTGGCACTACTCCCTATTCCCTAGTCTACGGTGCTGAAGCAGTCTTACCAATTGAGGTCAAACTACCGTCCCTCCGAGTATCACTAAGAGGCCTGATTGATGATGAAGATTACTAAGTGGCACGACTCACACGTCTTGATTTACTAGATGAAAAGTGCCAACAAGCCTATGATCACCTGATTGTCTATCAAAATAGGCTCAAGCAAAACTACAACAAGAAGGTCCATCCACGCTAGTTTTAGGTAGGAGACCTTATGCTAAAGGAAAATCAGAAAGTGGGTATTGATCAGGAAAAGAAAGGCAAGTTTGAAGTCACCTGGCAAGGCCCATATGTTGTCACTGCATGCTTCAGTTCTGGGGCATATCAACTCTCTACTCCTAAAGGAGAACCATTGAATGATCCTACCAACATCATTCATCTCAGGCGCTTCTATGCCTAACGGCTGGTTGTTCATTCCAGTTATATGAGAAAATCCATAAAAGTGTAAAAAGTCCTGAAAAAAAAGCACAAAAACAATGAAAAACAGTCCTGAAAAAATCTCAAAAAGTAGAAAAAATGAAGCTGAAAAAAATGGTTGTCCCAGTGAAAACCTGGCAAACAGGCACTTGAGCAACATCAAAAACATCAAAAAGATCCAAATAAATCAAAAAGAAAAATAAAGGGAAAATTTGCGTCCAATGGTGAAAACTTGGCAATCAAGCGCCTTGGACAAGTATGGGTGATGAAAACTTGGCAACAGGCGTCACACATAGTGGACCATTCCATTATCTATCAAAATCTCATTTCCCTCCATCATCCATATCACATTTTCACTAACCTTAGCATTTCCCATATTCCCTAGGTGTTTGCATATCATACACGCTAGTCCGAAGTGATCCTCCTATCTCGTATCCTGAGCTTTTCTACACATAATCATGTATACTATCCCAAAACCCTGAGCTTCAGTCCTGTATATTTCTCGTGTCCTCAATTTCTCCTTGTGCAGAAAATGATACAGTTACGCTATAAAAATCCTATGTTGGTTCTACAGCTTGATCGCAGTACACATTTGAACAATCAACTTTATGAATCCCATCTTTCTAGAAATGAGTCCATTGAGGATGTATCCTTCCTCTCGTCGACTTGAATCTAGATCATCACCATCTCTGGGTTCTCGTCGGATGTATCCTTCCTCTTGAACTAATCGATCAACATACTCAACTATCACGCGCATCAAGACAACAACACGATCCAATCAAATCTCAACAGCAACTTGTGTACATAATCACCTATAATTAATCACTTGTAATTAGTCATTCAGTTTGACCCTTGTATATTCATGACGTATCTAGTCGTCTCTCCATCACACTAACATCCCCGGTCCTCATCATGCTAACATTCCACGCCTAGTCTTTCGTAGTCCTCCTAGCTGGTTCATCAATTGATCGTGGCACACAACAAAAATATGGGTTCCATCTCATCCATTGCATCCATTGCATTTGGTTGTTGCATCGTTAGGTTCATCATTAGATTGCATAAGGTTCATTATTAGTTTGTATTACCTCCATCACTAGGTTTTATCAAGTTCTTCATTTAATTGCATAGTCAAAATCATTTTAGTGTCTTGCATAATTAATTCATTTTAGATTCATTTTATCATCTTGCATTGTTAAACCATGTACCTCTTGCATAACTAATTTATCTTAGATTCATTTTAGCCTTGCATTGTTAAATTATTGCATTGTTCACACATTTAGATTCATTATAGTCTTGCATCTTGCATTATCATTTAGACTTTTGCATTGTTAACTCATTAATTAAATCATTTAGATTCATTATAGTCTTACGTCTTGCATTATCATTTGGATCTTGCATTGTTACCTCATTAATTAAATCATTTTAGTTCATTTAAGCCTTGCATTGTTAAATCATCTAGCTTTTATAAGTCTTGCATTGTTAAGATTCATTTAGATTAATCCAGCATTCATATATACACATTCATAAAACGTCACATATACATTTGCATACATCCTAAACTCACATCACATCCTGCATCCACACACGTTAGTACATTGTATATATAGCATCATCCACCCTACATACGTCATACATCATATATACACAATCATAAAACCATCCTGCATACACAATGTGTCATACATATACATCACATCCTACAAGCACCAAATGTCAATAATCATATAGGCATATGCATCAAAACATCATATAGATCACAACATACAAAGCATACACCATGGCATCATAAGAGTCCTCATCGATCATATATATATCAAATATCCATAAGTACATGTGTCTATCATCAATAAAATACATCAGGTGCACCTCGGTGCCAATATACATGTATATCTCAAAATGTAAAAATATGTGTCACATGATCCTCTGCTGATTCATGCCGGTGGCTGTGAGGATCCACCTCCCTACCCTGGTGGCGGACGTGGTGGCATGCCCACAGATCCCTGTGATGCTGAAGTTTGCACTATGCTCTGAGATCGAGACCTCTTTGTGTACTCTTGCCTCTGTCCCTCAGGAACTAGTTGATGATACAATGCACCATAGTGGGATGCCTCTCTACCTGCCCTGTTCGCATCTCTATGAGCTACGAATGCCTCTGCCACAACCTGCCCAGCCCCACCTGCAACGACTGCTTGTTTGGTGATATCTCGCTTAGCCCTGTAAGTCTCAGCCCGCCGCTATGCTGCATCCCTCTCTGAGGTCAATGCCAAGATCTGCTCAGTGGCCTGCTCCATCTACAAGGTCAGAGTATCCAACTGGTTTGTTAGTGTACCTATCTTGGTACGTTGCGCTGCAACGTCCTGTGTCAAATTGACCATGGAAAACTCTCCTAAGTCAACCCTGTCCTATAGGGTATCTAGTGAACTCTCTGCCCTGTCCGCCCGCACCGTCTCCATAGTTAGTAACCCCTGTAGTTGGGTAATCTCAGTGTGTAGGCTCGTATCTGATACTTATGCCATGTCTAGTAATCCCCGTAGTCTAGCACACTCTGTCTGAAGACTGTCTCGCTCTGCGATGACAGTGTCATGAGTCTCTTGTGCTACCAATCCTACGGGTGGCCCCTGTAGTGGCACTTGCACCTGTGGTAGCACTTTTGGTGCCTGTACTAGTGGTGGCCCTTGTAACCCCTGATCTGGTCCAGCCCCTGCTTGTTCCTCTGTCCGATGTCTAACCCGTCTCTGTGGCCTCCTCCTCTGACCTACTGTCGAGGTCTATGGGGCATCTCCTATAGCAGTCCCATCATCCACATCCATATCCCCTGTCGGCTACTCATGAGCAGCCACCTAAGCTAGGTCTGTAAGGCGCAATGGTGTGTGTGCAGCCCACCATGCTACGTACTCAGGAGTCATCCCTGCATCCATGACGTTAGGTCGCGCCACAAAGTCTATCCGCGCCATGTCCCTCCAGGATGCCCACACTGTTAGAGCATATGTGTACCTACCCCATGTGCATACCTCCCTGGTGGCATGAGGATGTAAGGCATCCTCTGCCACCACCCCCTGCTAAAGCCCAAATTGTCTCATAACCCTCGAGGGTCTATACCTCTCTATCTGGTGGATGGTCCTCCCCAGTAGAAAGCAATTAGTTTGAACGTATGACAGGTATAGAAAATCCTCTAATCCATCCTCAGCTCCTGCCGCCCAGTCCATAGCTCCCCATGGCTTGCAGAGTCTATATGGGGTCCAACAGAAAACTTGCACCTCATCGAGCAATTGCTGCCAGTATCCTGTCTGACCAACGGAGGAATATCTCAAAGGAAACCTATATCTATAGGCATAGGGCTCTCTAGGCTATCGTACCTCTCACACTCTCATAGGTCAGAACACTGCAATGTGCTCCCAGGCCCAGACTAACATCAAAGTAACGCCTGTCCCCATGTTGCGCACCTTGCGGTACGCAGACATGTGTAAATCACGGTACAACTGTCCTAAGACAACGTACCCCCAACAATAAGTAGTACCATCCTCTAGCATCTCGGCTAGCACCCGCGACCATCCCATGCCAAAACCATGTCCATCTAGGTCAGCTAACATGTGCCCGTCGATCAACCCAGCCAAATACAAGGCTATCCGCCGTAATCTCATGTTGACTACTGGCTGTCAGGGCATCTAGGTTCTGTATGTGGAAATCTGCCTCATCGGTCTCCTGAAAGCAATCTCCATATAGTGGTCACTATCCTCTAATCGGTATTGAGGAATCGCCCCTCGGATGGGTATCCGAAGGATCCGCAGACATCCTCGAGCGTGATCATCGCCTCTCCAGTAGGCAAATAGAATGTGGTAGTATCGTTGTGCCACCGCTCGATCAACGTGGTCATCATCCCATTGTGCACCCGTAGCCTAGGACAATGAGGCACATAGTCCAACCCAACCACCGCTAACAAACCCCAGTCATCCTCAGTGAGCTGCGACTCCAACTCCATGGTCGGCGACCAGTGCTCCCGTGATCCCAATGGTGGGAACTGCTCCTGCAAATTTCAAAGACCACCATGTCAGCCTGTCTTACCTCCATTCCTAGCTTAACTCCTCCCAAAACGGGGCATCTTGCCCCTAGGTATTTCGCCGACCCATCCCCGGCCCCCGCCAGGTCCCTTCATTTCCCTTCCCCTCGGCATCTGCCCCTTTGGGCGCAGACGCTGAACGCTGGTTCATACACCGACATCTCTGTCATTCTTTCCCACATACCAACGTCCTCACAGACGCGAGTCTGGGTCTGGCATCTTTGAAGATGCCGGTCTGACACCGACGTCTATGGAGACGCCAGTTTGGGGATCAACATTTGTGAAGATGTCGATTCGGGGATCAGCGTCTTCGCAGACGCTGGTTCCTGAACCGACGTCTCTGGTCCAAAACCCCATTTAAAGCATTTATGGCCCCCCTAGCCTACCCAAAAGCATTTAAAACTTTGACAGTAATAAATGCAAGATAACGTTGAGTCACTCACCGGTATTGATCGCTCCGTGGGTCTCCCATGGGTGCGCACGCGCTCTCCCAACTGCCCCTTCATCCTCTCCTCAGCCATGGTTTTCACTCAAGAGCTCTGTTTTCACTATTCACTATTCACAAATGACCTCCCTTAAGCCCCCCAACCCTTCTTATAGCCCCCGTTTTCCCTAAAAATTTTTCCCACCTGTTTTCCTCCCCCTCGTGTATATTTTTGTATAAACCATCCCGTTGTATAGCTTAACTACGCATAAAATCCCAAAAACATTTAAAAATCGCATAAAATCCAAAAAAAAAAAAAAAACTAAAAATCACGAAAATGCCAAAAAAATTCAAAATTTTCAAAAATTCCAAAAAACATCAAATATTCTCAAAAATCTTGCAATAAACACTTTGTTCTTTTCGTATCGTTCCGTTTATCAATTTTCAGTGAAGTTTTGACTCTTGCGACTGCAATCCCGTGTTTCACAAAATCCATTTTGCAATCAATTGTCCTTGCTCCCCATCCTATTCACAGCTTTTGCCAACACATCTCTTTAAATCAAATCAAATCCAATCCTTGCTCGTCAGGATGCATCCTTCCGGCATCAGCTTATCAAATCCTTCATCCCATCAATCATGTTCATGGCAAGAACTTTGGACTGAATGACTGCTTGGTCATGAGGCCTTCTTTATTGATTTTATCTCTTTGTGTCTGTTTACACCTACTCACCACTACCTCAATCTGCTATATCTTGGTGTGCTATGACTGGTGGCTACTTATACATGTGTCTTTTGCAGTGTGCTTTTGTTTGAGCGTCTAGTCCACGCAAAGGAATCTTGTCATCTGTATTTTCTAACACCTGATGCTTACCTCCTATTGCAATATCAAAATCGGATGTGCTCTCCATATTTTTCACACAACTGGATCCCCAGTGCTCGTTAGCAGCATTCATTTCATTTGCATTAGCATTCTTAGCTGCATTCTTAATTGCATTTCAGAAGGCTTCTATTTATTCCCTCCTCTCTCTTCCTCCTGCCCGTTGCGTCCTTTTTTTGACAAAATTCCACAATGTCATCTTCGTTGTGTTCTTTTCTCGAGGGGGCATAACCCTGTACCTGTACCGTTGTTGCTTTAGCACGACTCCTAGAAACCCTCTTCCTTTGGGGCAACTCATTTTCTTGTCTTTGACGTAACGTCACTTGCGACGCCACGTCAAAGAGGGGCAAAATGTAGACGTCCAAAAATATTAATATTATTTTCCCTCTTATTCCTCTAACTATTTAATTTAATCAATTAAATAGTTTCATTTGCTAGTATTTATCAATAGCTTAAATACTATTCTAATGTATTTCATTTAAATACATTTGTCTCATGAAATTCCCTTTTAATAAATTTACATTTATTAAATCCTCCATATTCCTAATTTTGCTAAACCATGATTTATTCAAATTTAATTTGAATTATAATCTAAACCCTAGCTAGGAACCTATTAACCCAACCTAGAGACCTACCCTAAGCCTACCCTATTCCTACCCTACTCCCATCACCTCATTTCCTAAGTATATTTACCCACCTAACTGTCCTCTGATTATGCTTAATGGGTGATTCCTAACCTTTTTAAGGCTAATGGAATGCTCACCCACATGGGGAAATTCTCTCCAACTTAATTTCTTCTTACAACTTTGTCTCCCACTTGGAAATGTTGAGCCACTCAATATTTAATGCCAAGCTTGACTCAAAATTGGCCATTTCCTCAAGCCTATGTGTCCCTTATGCGGCTATTATATGGATGCCACATAGATGCCACATCATCCAAGCCTCTTCCTCTCTCCCAAAACTCTATAAATAGAGGCCTTCTCGTCTTCATTTTTCATCTCTCATATTTGCATTGTTATTATGCTAACATAGCTCTAGATTTCATGTTTTCATATGCTCTTAGTCTTTTATGCTTAATTCACATAGATATCATATGCTAGGCTTCAATTTGTTGAATGAATCTTAGCTTCAACCTAGTATATGCATATCATCTTCATAGCTAGTTTAGATCATCATTTGAAGAATTTGAGACTAGTTCCTCATACTAGCTCTTGAATTGCTTCATTTGTTTCCATGCTTGCATTCCATTTGGGGATCTATTATATTTAATGTGTTTGAGAGAGCACACCTACATTTCATCAAAAAGAACAAATCAAATAAGTTAAATAGGGTGCTTACTTGTTTTAGTTCAATCCGATGATATGTTGAGTTCTTTGTTGCTTGCTTGCTCTTTCATATGCTTTTGAATCGATTATATGTGCTAACCCACTAATCTTGTATGTTTGAGCTTGCTCCCAACAGATAGAAGATTTCACCGTACACAACCTTAGATGCCACAATGAGGGTGATTGTGCGGTTGATGGTGGCTGAAATGCACCTGCAACTTGCAGTTGAGGTGACAGTTGGGTACTTGATTGGAAATTGCATGAACTATGTGAGAGTGAAGGTATTGTGTAAACAAGGAGAACATGATTTAATGTTTAAATTACATGGAGATTATGAGAATTGTTTAGATTGATTATTTGTACTTCTGTGATGCAACAGTTGAAGATATATTTGATATGTTTTTCAAATTTATTAGAGGTTTTGATTACTTCAAAAGGAATAGAAACACATAAATGCTTCGTAAATAACTATAAGTTTATTAACTATATGTATGCATTTGTACAGGTGTTTAAGTTATTGATATATTTAATATTTTTGAATTGGAAGTAAGGTATGACATGAGTTTTTGAGTCATGTGGTGAGAGACATGGCCCTAGAAGCATAGAGGAGGCCAGATATGAAGAAATCTGGTTGTATTAGAAAAAGTAAAGAAAATGATTCGTCACAAAATCCCAAGGTATTGCGCTATGAAAAAACAGATTGGTAAGATAGCTTTGCTTCTGCAAAACCTGAATCTTGAACATAAAAAATATGAGTCCCTTCGACCAGATTCTCCATAATTTTTTGCTCAACATCCGACATTTGAATGATCGATGCTAGTATGAATTTGAAAACCCTTAACAATACTTACAGAACAGAAAGCAAAAAAGAATTTGAATGCACAGCACTGGTATGAATTTTAAAAACCTAAACCTATTTAAAACACAAAATGATCCTATAAACACCATTAATCTTAATGAACTGCCATAAGAAGATTGTGCAATATAAAACAATGAAGCTCGACAATCAAGTTCAAATACTATACAGTGAATTTTGGATCTAACAGCCTAAACACAGAGGAGTATTTAATTAGTCTCCTATAACATAATAGTCAGGATATAAGTAGCAATATTTCATAGTATACATTGTATATTGGACATCTATTAATGCAAACAAAATCAGGTCTGGTGTAGCATAAAACTGGATGATTTTTTAACAATACATTAATGACATGCTAATACAAAGCAAATTGGAAGATTTATGGCACCGAAATCAGAGAATTTGAAAGAAACATGACAGTATGGAACATATTGAAATCAACTTTATGAATAATTAACTGCATGAACTTCAGTGAATGTTTTTTGTTTTCAATGTAGGGTTGGTAACCGAAGCTGTTATTATTATGAACAAATCCAGAGAAGCAAAGTGATGCAGAATGGATGTCTGCGCCATATACTGCATTCTCTGTGTTAGCGAAATGCAAATACAATGAGATTCTCTTTGAAGAAAAGTAGAATGCATAGGAGAATGCTTATACCAAATCTAGTGTTAGAGAGCTTGAAAGAAAATTTACAAGCTAAATCAACTTATATTCTCCTCATAGGAGCACACTCTTATGAACCATTTAATCCAAAGAGCTTAATTATCAAGCATTTTCATACCCCCTCTTTCTTTAGGCTTGCAACAAATGCTCTGGGCAACTGCATAAAAGTTTCTTGATCCATGGAGGGCAACTCATTCAAAATATTACAATTTTTTATATAAAATTCTCATCTGAAGCAACATGTGAAGCATAGTAAACATGGGTCACAGTGAGGAGGTTACAACAAATTTGAACTCAATTGCAAAACATATGGTTGCATTGATTCAATACACAATTTTCTATTCACCACCTAGCACAACATACCAAAAAGAATCAAAGTGTAAATCTTTGAAAGCAAAGGCAATTGCCAAAAACTTAAAAATTCCCCCAGTGGATCCAATTTTATTTTAAATTGAAATTGGGAGGCTGAATAACTATTTATAGCAGGAAGATGCACACCACTAAACTTTGGAGGCAAAATTTGACAGGAAATGTGAGGGCGGTCTTAAGGCATTGCTAAATGACTTCTCATTTTCAGTGATTGTGAGAAAGTAATCATTAAAAAATACTCATTGATGAGTTGACTACCCTCTTTCCAAAGAACAATTATGGCTTCAATAATGCCCAATAGATCTCTGGCAAGCAGATGACCAAGGAATTTCACCTGCACAAACATATACTTATACTTCTAGGGCAAGCTGAAAATCTCGCCTTGTGGATTTGAATTGGTCATTACTAACCATGTGAATCCATTATCAAAGCATCAACTGAAATAGTGTGGATTTCTTAGACAAAGAAAGGGCTAAAACCAAGAGTTGTAAGCACCATTTGAATAGAACCTTACAAAACTCATCTTAGAAAAGAGGTTGGTCATAAAACTGACAAGAACTACATTCAAAAACTTTTGCTTGGTATGCTAACATAAAATGCTCCCTCAAATCTGTGGACTTCCCTGTAAACTGGTAAGCTTATCAAGAATTAATTTAATGGTTTGAAAGGTCCCCTTGGGCTTCAGCAACTGGAAGAAATCCTTCAAGGATCTTCCTTATTGTAATCCTGTGCAAGCGAGTCTTAATTTTCACTCCCATAGCTTTCTGGATTGATGAAGCTACATAAGATGGCTATGTTAACAACCACATTTTGGAGATGCACATCAAAGTAGTGAAGCTCAAGATGAACACAAACAACTACAAATTCCTTTGCTGCTGCATTGTGAATTCTTCTGGGGATGTAAAAATTTGTTGTCCATGTTTTGTAGTAATGAAGCACTTCTAGAAATAGAACTATTACATTATTGAGTTCAATTAGTCTCCAAAGGATCTAGGGTTAAAGTCTAAATCATCTCAATAATTGACAATCAGGGATGTGCAAATGATATCCATCAACAAGAAAATGAATGTTATAAATTTGAGGGGAATTTTTGCCCCAATAAATGAAAAAAAGGGGTGAGATCTAAGTGTATGGATCCAAGATTCTAATTTATTTGGTAGTTTCTTGCCAAAATTTGAAATAAGTAAATCAAAGACTCTGCATTGGAGGGACTCAACACGATCCCAATGACTTACTTTGTTAAGATTTCAAAATTCGGCCAAAAACGTTCAGAATCATTATATTTTGCATTTTTCCCGCTAACGTTTATGGCAGAGAATATTATTTCTTAAAGAAATATAAACATGCTGTTAGTACCATCAATGCGAAATTTACACGTTCTACAATCTAATGACCCTAAGGCCTGCGACTCCCACAATTCAGGGTTTTGAAAGACGTAACTTTGATATTCGTAGCCGCGACTGGTGATTCACAATTGCAGACGATTTCGCAAAGATACAAAATAAAATCTTTGGACGACTTTCTGTGCTAAAGGTAAAGCTAGGGTTGTTTCTACTGTAGAAAAAATCATGGACTAAAACTGAAAAAAAAGACTTGTCATCGGCAAAACAGGGGCAATTTCACAGAATCGCTTGCAACAATTCCTTAGAAATAGATTTAAAAAAAGAAGAGGAAAATATGCATCCGTAATTTCACAATATCCTTTACAGAAAGTTCTCGAAGGGCTTAAAAAATAGACACATAGAGATCGGCTTAAATTTTTTATAAAAAACAAAATAACCACAATCTTATTAAGCCGATGAAGAGGTCCGCTGCAAATTTCTTCCAATAGTTTTTGGCTTTGAAGATGACATCGATGATTGTAGAGAGTAATTAAAAGATCTCACCAACGATTGCACAGACGAACGAAAGCAGATAAAAGAAGAGGACAATGATTGCACAGACGAACGAAGCAGATAAAAGAGAAGAACAACTAGAGCATTTATGTTCATTAAATTTACAATAAATGAAATAAAGTGACAGTGATGTGATCTTTAATTTTTTCCTAATTTTAGCTCTAAAAAATTATTTTTTTCATTGCTAATTTCTCTTGAACCAATAAAAATGTAAATAAATACTATTATTTAATTTTCTTAAATATTTTATTATTCTCAAACTATACAATATACAAATAAGTGAAATAATTCTAAAATCTGATTTCAATGAATGCAATAGTTACCTGCCTATGGCAAACTAATAATACACCCAATGCTTATGTGCTGCTAAAAATCTTGGAATATTTATCCTTCCCATAAACAAATTTGTAAACAATTACCCGGAGTAATTTCTTACCATTTAGAGGATAAGCCGAGTGTTTGAAGACCTACTTATTCATTGAAGCTCTGCATTAATCTCATTCAGAGCTGCTTTCGTCCATGGTTCCAAAAGCGTTGAGCAAAGCCTGACCCTTCTAACTCTGCACAGAGATATTGCTCTTTAACCTTCGGAAAACCATTTTGAGAAAAAAAGGTATTGGTAAAAATCAATGGAAGGAGGGAACGAGGCTTCAGGGGGATCCATTGCAATTTTTCAGACAAAGCCTCCAGGGGGACCCATTCAACAGTTACAGAACAAGTTCAAGAAGCTGGACACCCAAGTCAAGGCGTGGTTAAGCAAGCAGTCTGCACCAGTTGAGGTGGCTGTGGTAACTGCCACAAATGCATTACAGGGAGGGGTTATGGGAGGACTTATGGGTACCCTCACCTCAGACATAGCGTCCTCTATGCCTCCACAGCCCCTTGGAGTTAATCCTCAGGCCATGGGTGCACTCCAGCCGGTACAGGTAGATCTGAGAACTCTTATTTCTTTCGGTTCCGTGTTATACGCAAACCCCTGTTATTGGGTTTTGGGGTTTGCATTAATTCTTGTAGAAGCTGTTTGGTGAATTAGGTAATGAACTTTTCTTGCCGACAAACTGATAATGGGTCCATGTTTTTTTTTCAAAATCCCTTGATGAAATATATATATATTCTTCTTCTCTGTATAGTTTTTTCTATACAATTTTATATACTTCTGTCGAGTTTTTGGGTTTTGCATTTGTTTACGTTGAAATGGTCGGTCAAATCAATTAGGCAGTGAAGTCTTTCAGTCTATGCCGTAGCGCAGCGGATCTTTATGATATTTCGAATGCATTTATTTCACAATCTTTTCCCTATAGTTTATGAAATCCTTGTGACCGGGTTTGTAGACTCTATAAAGGTGTTTTGTCCGACCATTTGGGTAATGGAGTTCATTCATTCTGGTCTGCGATTTCAAAACCGTTTCACAAATCGTTTAAGGTTTATAAATCTTAAAAAAACAAATCTATGATATGATTTTTTGTAAGTTTGTATTGGTTCTTACTTTGATAATTAGGTAATAAAAGTTTTCAATATTTCTTTATGGGCTGTAAACCTGTGGAGTTTTTCCTATAGTTTTATTTCAAAATCCTTTTTTGGCAGGTTTATATTGTCTTTCTGTAGGGGCTGGTCATCTGATTAATTAGGCAATAAACCTTTTCTTTATAGGCTGCAACCTGATGGGTTCATTTTTTTTGTCTCCCTTTTGGAGCGGGGTTTAGTAGTAGTGTTGGCAATCCGCTGCTAGCTTGTGACACCTAAATTGGTACCTTTAACTGAAGTGTACTTGTATATACCTGTTATCAGAATATCTGTTAATTTATGTTACCCGGGATTTGCTAGATGGGGAGGGGGGACATGATTTTCTCGAACCAGTTTTGGGGACAAAAAAAGGGGACGATTATATAACAAATAGGGAATTTAAAATATATAGGGAAATTTTAAATATTTATATGATAAAATTGTTAAAGCATTCATCTTTGAATTATAGAATCTTAGTACATTTGTGTCTAATTGTGTGTTCGTATGAAAGTCAAAGTCAAACAAATTAGCAAATGTGACGATGTCAAAACTTAATTCAAATCGCTTTCACAGTTCACTGTCAATATGAATATGATATTAAAAAATAGTATACAAGTTACAAACTATCACACTTGCTACAAGATTGTTGTGGAACATAACAGATCACTCTGAGTTTGCTTATGCACCTAGAACTGATCCTTTAACAAATGAAGCAAAATACTCTGACTTTAGTTGAAACTTGCTGGCCTGTTACTTCCCAGAACTTTGACATCTTAAGATGAACTACCGTGATAGGGTACTTTGAGCAAGCTTGTCAATGTTATATGAAGCACCTGAGCTTAGTGCCAAATACCTTGTAATCCCAATAAGCAAGGATATTATCACACAACCAAAATTCAGACTCCTAAATAGAATTAGATTTGTTTTTTCAAAACACAAAATAGAACCAACAGATGAGCATTCTACCTAGTATTTACATTTCAAGATCTCTCCAATAATATATGATACGGCTAAAACTAAAAAATAAGCAGATAAAGCACATTGCACACAAAAAGTTGAGTAGAAATACTAGCATAGACATGCCCAAGAGGGTGAGTGAAAATTACTAAATGAATATAGACCATTTTTATAACTTTTTAAACAGTAGCCCCCTTGACGTATTTTATCACATTCCAGGAAAATGGGGACTGCACTTCATGGTTTCTCAGAACAAAAAACCAGCCATAATTCTGCCATCTATATGCATGTCACCATCTCCAAGGTATAAAGCCCCCTTGACATATTTTACCACATTCCAGGAAAATGGGGACTGCACTTCATGGTTTCTCAGAATAAAATGTTAATGTTTAGTAGCTAGATCGGATTCTAGCCCTCATTATTTTAATTAGGAAAATTAAAATAATGAATTAATTATCTAAATTAAGGAAAATTAATTAAAGGATTAATTAAATAATTATGGATGGATTAGTTATTTATTTAATTGGAGAATTAAATAAATAATTTATTATTATTAAAGTGGGCATTAAATAATATGGATTAATTGTTTATTTAATTTGGAGTATTAAATAAATATATGTTATTGGAGAATTAAATAATCACAATGGGTTAATTATTTATTTAATTAAGAAAAGTAAATAAATAATTATAAGCTAATTTATTACATTTGGATATAGGGCTGGGCCCTATCTAATTCGAATACATAAGTATAAAATGTTTTGCCTTGCAAAACGTG
>MU223294.1:960709-1012283 GCA_018584345.1 Thuja plicata
TCCTTGCCAAACAAAGCTGCATACAAGATGACACCAGAGCAAAACAAGGATATAGCCAGGCAGGTGCAAGTGTTGTTGGATCAAGGATTGATTAGGAAAAGCATTAGCCCTTGTGCTGTCCCAGTGGTGTTGGCTCCTAAGAAGGGAGGTAAGTGGAGGATGTGTACTGATTCTAGGGCAATAAATAGGATAACTATCAGGTATAGATTTCCAATTCCTAGAATAGAAGATTTGATGGATTGCTTGGGGGGTGCTAAGTACTTCTCTAAAATTGACTTGAAGAGTGGGTACTATCAAATTAGGATGAAAGAGGGTGATGAGTGGAAGTCTACATTCAAGACTACAGAGGGGTTGTATGAATGGTTAGTTATGCCCTTTGGGCTTACCAATGCACCAAGCACCTTTATGAGGGTGATGAATGAGGTCTTGAAGGACTATATAGGAGTTTTTGTAGTTGTCTATTTAGATGACATCCTCATATTCAGTAAAACCAAAGAGGATCATATGAAACACTTGGAGTTAGTGTTAAGGAAGTTGCAGGAGGAGAAACTCACCATAAATCTTGAGAAGAGTGAGTTCATGAAAGAAGAGTTAGTCTACCTTGGCTTTGTAGTTTCCAAGGGTGATTTGAAAATGGATAAAGAGAAGGTAGAGGCTATATTGAACTGACCTACTCCTAAGACAGGGACAAAAGTTAGGAGCTTCCATGGGTTAGCCCAATTCTATAGGAAGTTCATTAGGAGGTTCAGTGAGATCTGTGCTCCAGTCCTAGAGACTATAAAAGGAGGATTGAAAACAAAGTTTGTGTGGACCAAGGCAGCTAATGAGGGGTTTGAGAGATTGAAGAAGGAAGTGGCTACTCGGCCTATATTGTTGTTACTTAGTTTTGACAAACCATTCATTGTTGAGTGTGATGCAAGTAGCATTGCAGTAGGAGCTGTGCTAAGCCAAGAAGACATGCCTGTGGCCTTTTTCAGTGAAAGACTAAATGAGGCTAAGTCTAGGTACTCTTCCTATGACTTGGAGCTATATGCTCTTGTGCAAGCCTTAAAGAAGTGGAGGCATTATCTATTGCCTAAAGAGTTTGTTGTCTTTACA
Source organism: Thuja plicata (assembly GCA_018584345.1). NCBI lineage: Eukaryota > Viridiplantae > Streptophyta > Pinopsida > Cupressales > Cupressaceae > Thuja > Thuja plicata. Next base: position 961,808 of record MU223294.1, read on the forward strand.
GATAACCAAGCATTGAGTTACATAAACACTCAAGACAAGCTTAGTTTGAGGCACATAAAGTGGATGGAGTTCCTACAGTCATATACCTTCACTATAAAACATAAGAAGGGGGTGCAAAACAAAGTTGCAGATGCCCTTTGTAGGAGATTACAAGTTGATTGGTATGTGCCAATCAATGATAGTGGAGTGTAGGGGCATGAGGTGCAGACCTTTTGATGGAAGGAGGAGTTCAGAGGAGCTCATTAGATCAGTGGGAGAAGAGCAAGAAACCAGACCAGCCATCATGCCCTAGAAACCCTTGTTTTAAGGGGTTTGGTGAAAGTCCATTGTACAAACATGACATGAGTTATAGACCTAGAAAATCTTGAAGGGGAGGAAAAACCCACAAAGAATATGTAATTTGTTTCTAGGGCTATTAAGGGGTTTTAGGAGGAAAATCACCTTTTCAGTGATTAGGAGGGCTAATAGGCCTAAAAAGGCTACAAGGCCTAATAGACTTGATTTTGGAACCCGATTGGAAAATGGGTGAAGGATCCATAAAATTGAATCCATAGAGGTTGGATTAGACCTAAGGGGAGTTGGGAAACCAATCCTTAAGAAGTTGACACCATTGGAGTGGCAGGAGGTTAGAGAAGCCATGGATGCAAGAAGGCTATGGAGGAGAGGTTAGAGAATAGTTTGAAGTTGGTGGAGGGCTCCTAGTGAGTTAGGGGATCAGGAAAGAATCCTCTAGTTGGGGTAGAGAAAGAAACCTTGAGGAAGACCGAGAGAAGGTCTTAGAGAGAGCTAGAAGGCTCTAGGAGAGGGGCTCCCCATCACCAACTATTTTAAGAGACCCATTATACATTAGATAATGTATATGTACATTATTTATTCAAATCATGGATGACTAAAAATGTTAATTTTGGCATTCTATTATTGGAATTGTCATTTGTGTGTAAACGCCATGGCTGAAACTCCAACATGGGGACATTACAATTTTTTTGGGGCGATGCAAAATACATTGTCCCCATTATTACTAGTCTTTAGAGTGATTAAATATGGGGGTGCCAATACACCTAGTCTTGGAGAGGTGTATGCATTGATACTATGCTTGAACAAATGAAGGTTGTTGTGCAATAGGACCCTTTATTACAATATTACAATGAACATATTCAACTATCATTCATCACACATGGGAGAAGCTCAACACTCCTTTGGACATGGCTGCTTGTGCATTGACATCAAAGTGGTACATGCAAAAACTTGGTAGAATTACATCTATATAGGATGTTGAGTTGAAGGTAGGGTTCATGAAGGCTAATCAAAAGATGTATTGTTCTATAGAGGATATAAATTTGCTACTTTTAGAGGTTATTTTGAGGAGGACAAGTTAGATTGGGAGACTATGGCATAGGACCCAATTTTGTGGTGCACTATACATGGGCTTATGTATTTGTCTACCTCTCTAGCCATTTGAATGCTATTCCAAATTTAATTTTCTTTTTGTTGCTGAGAGGAATAGGTCAACTTATAGGTTCATCTACTCCATTAAGAGGAACATGCTTACCTCTAGTAGGGCAGAGAAGCTTGTATAGTGCTTTACATCTCATTGATAGCAACACACTTACATACAAGGAGAGTTCAACATTACAACGGGATTTAGAGCAAGAGGAGACAACAGAGGTCAATAATGATGCTACAACAGACATGGCTTGGTGGTATTGGTTTGAAGGAGCTTGAACATGTAGAATAGTTTTAGTGAATCTGGATTCTGGAGATGATCAGAGGCATCGCTTAAGGCCATTTTGTAATTTTGAACATTAGTCATTGTAATCATTATTAAGAGATTTTGAATATAATATAGGTTTCATATTTAACATTTTCATTGCTAATGTTCACTTCAAAGTTCAAAATTCAAATGTTCATTGCAATCATGGCAATGTGCTTACAAGTTTACTATTTAGTAGTTTACTAGTAGGCCAAAGTGTCATTTGTAAGTCTGATAGTTATTCCTTTATACATCTTTTAGAACTAGTTTTTCAAGTGTTATATGTATTCATACTGCCCACTACTACCCTTCTTGTCATCCCTCTATTGTCCCCAAAATTAAGCCCTTGGTCCCCTTATCCCCAAAACTTGTCTCCTTGGGTCTTGCCAGGAAACTCTGTGGAACTATGTTTTAAAGTAATTGGAAATGTTTGTCTATTTGAAGAAAGTAAATATAAAAATATTTAATAATTTGTTTGCACAAAGCATATCTATTGATATGGTGATATACTTAAGATATGAATAAATGAAGTAAATAATTGATTAATTTTGAAGATAGAAGATATCTTGAATACATTTATCTAAAAATCCAAGAAATTCCTCTCTGCATCTTTTAGATAGATGTATTTAAGATATCTATACCAGTAAACAATTTATTTTGCTCTCATTTTTTTCCTTCAAAAAGATTATAGAAAATATAATGCTTAAAATAACGGGAAAAGTTATGTATTTTATGCAATAAAATAACATATAAAACTATTGAAATAATTTATTTCATAAAATTTTATCACTTTGGATAATTAGTAATTAAAAGTTTCAAAGTAAATTATTTAAATTATAGATAAAAGACATCTTAAATACATACTATCCCAAAGCACCAAACACTAAAGATATCTCTTGGTGTCTTCTATATAGATGTATTTAAGATATTTATGCTAGTATGCAACTCAATTTTGCGTGCACCATTTTGGCATATTGAAACCCATTCTAAGATGCATTTATGACATAGACTGTTGTAATGTTGGCCAAGATTCTAATGTAACTTAGTTATAATCATGCTCTTATGGATTATAGAAATTGTCATAAGCGTCATGTCCCTGTGATAATAAAAATGATATGCCTTCACATTTTCGTTGATTATATGAATTGACTGTAATACAACATTAGTTGCGATCTGCTTTGGATTGTAATCGCTGTTTAACATTAAGGTGGTAATCACTGTTATTAAGATTATAATCACTGCAAGCAATTAGTCAAGGAATTTAGATGGAAAGACACATCTCTTTAGAAAAGATATAATGATAGCAAAGGACACATCCCTTTGTCCCTCTGAAGCGATATATATATATATATATATATATATATATATATATATATATATATATATCGACAGTCACTCATTGGTGGAAGGGCATCGATAAGAAGCAAGGAAAAGGAAATAAAAATAACAAATATATTAAAGTGATCTGATAAAACTACAGCAGCATCGAAGAGCACAAAAGGCGATCGTGTTAAAGTGATCTTATAAACTACAGCAGCATCAAAGAGTACAAAAGGCAATCATATTACAGCAATCTGATAAACTACCACAGCATTGAAGAGCACAAAAGGCAATCAGCATTCCTTACCATTCAGTGGATAGTTTCATACAGCAATGCCACCATCAGATCTGCAGCAGTCACAGAAAGTAAACAAAAAGTTAATATCCACATCTGGTTATTTCAGAATTGTTATTCCAGCATCTAGTAATCTGATAGTCACTTTTGTGGTATTTACATTGCCTATACGTTATTTGTCATCTTCTTTATATGTTTATGATTAGATATAAATTGTATGTGTCAAAAGTCTGTTAGTAAACCTCCATTCTTATAGAGGGAAGGAGGTGTAAGTGATAGGGGAATCATGAAGATTGCCATCTAGATAGGATACACCGAGTGGATGTCCATGTTGCCTGCCACCGGGGCCAAGATTAGGATAAGTTTGACGAGCACAACCGAGAAGCGGTCATGCTTCTAAAGCTATCTGTCACTGATGATCAGCTCCCACCAGTGCCACCCGACAGACAACTGCAGAGATTTGGACTCTATTGAAGGATCTCCATAAGACATCAGATAAGAGCCGTGCGTTCTTCTTGAAGAACCAACTATTTTCTATCATGATGGATGAGCGTATGTCCTTACAGGAGCATGTGACAAAGATTAAGGACATCAGAGATCAGCTTGAGGCCATTGGTCGAAAAATAGAGTAAGAGGATATGGTAGTCATAACTTTGAAAAGTCTACCTAAATCCTATGAGCACTTCATAGAAACGCTCAACATTACTGCAACTAATGTTGACTTAAAGTTTTCCGACTTGTGCAACCAAACTTCTGTAGCAAGATCGTTGGAAACAACAGTTTGGTGGTAGTGCAACTTAATCCTCCTCAAAACAAGCCTTCGTAGCCAAATCCTTTTACAAGGCTAAAAGCAATGCTCAATCCTCTCAGCAAAAAGGTTCCAGTCAGCCTCAGGATAGCTCAAAGAAGAAGAAAGTTCAGTGTAACTATTGTTGCAAATTTGGTCACTTCATAATAGACTATTAGAGTTGGATTGCTTCTGAAAAACGGAAGCAGGGAGGGTCTCAACCTAAGGCCAATGTCGCAGAGCACTCAAAGTAGGAAGAATCTACATTTTATGCTTTCATGGCAAAGCGACCTGCAAATCATGTGAAATTTTCTGCTTGGTACATAGACTCTGGTGCTTCTCGACGCTTCACTCATTAGCGTGATTGGTTCACAGACTTCTCACCTTTCATCGATTCAGTCATTTTTGGTGGAGGAGAAGAGTATACAGTTGTCGGCAAGGGCAACATTCAGATACAGTCTGATGGGAGGAATCTCATATTTCACAATGTATACTACATTCCTGGCATGGAACTGAATCTTCTCTCCATGAGCCAGATTATGCAACATTCTCCTCAGCTTGATGTAGTTTTCACTTTGCACAAGTGTTCAATTGTTGATCGTGCGATTCACACTATTGTGGTTGTTGGCATTGAGGATCATGGTCTATTTAGATTTGTGGATTTGGGTGATTCTCTTAGCATGCTTTTGCAACTAAATTGTCTTCCATCAACAGTCTCTGGCATCAGTGATATGGCCATTTGAACATTCACTTTCTTGCTCAGCTTGTTCGAGAGGATCTTGTTCTTGGGTTACCTGAGATTCAGACTCAGAATCAGTGAGTTTGTGGAGCTTGTCAGGCTGGGAAGCAACACAAGCTGCCATTCAAGGATGGTGGCTCATGGCGAGCCTCGAAGGTATTGCAGTTGGTTCATGCTGATGTATGTGGTCCATTGAATACTTCTTCTGTTACTAGTGCTAGGTATTTCTTGCTTCTTGTTGATGATTTCAGTTGTAAAATGTGGGTGTACTTTCCTAGACAGAAATCAAATGTGTTTACTGTATTCCAAAAATTGAAGGCCTTAGGTAGAAAAAGAGTCTAGTTGTCCTTTTGTCACTTTTAGGTTAGATAATGGGGGGGAACTTTGTTCTTTTGCTCTCTCCACCTTCTGTGATACACACAACATCAAACACCAGTTAACCACACCATACACTCCACACTAGAATGACGTTGTTGAATGCCGAAATTGCACTATCATTGAAATGACTAGGTCAATGATGGAACACAAGAATGTTTCTAAGAAATTTTGGGCGGAAGCAGTTTTCACTGCAGTATATCTTCTTAATCAGTCTCCCACACAAGCTATTAAGGGGAAGATTCCTGAGGAAGCTTGGACTCGTTCCAAGCCTAGGATCAGTCATGTAAAAATCTTTGGCTCTTTAGCATATCTATGGATTCCAGATGCCCAACGCTCCAAATTGGATTCCAAGAGTCAGAAACTTATGTTCACAGGGCATAGTGGCGACAACAAGGCTTACCGGTTGATTGATATAGACACTGATCATCTTATCTTCAGTCGTGATGTTGTCTTTAATAAAGAACAAGGACCTTTTTAGCTTTCCTTGTCTATGCAACATTCTAAGGATCAACCTTTGAAGGCTGTTGATTTGGGTGTTCGTCTTCCGTTTGGTTCCCTTTGATGGTAGGGATGATGCAAACTCTGAATTTGATGATGCACTACTTGAATTTCCTCTAGATGATGCTACTCCTGTTGTACCTTTTCCAAATCCTATTCCAGTTATTCCTCCTGCATCTGATGTTGGCTCTTCTACTCTTTGGCCTAAATGGTGGGCTAAGGCTATCAGTGATCTCTGTCTTGATGAGCTCATCGATAGTAGATCTTCCAGAAACAAGAGCAAGCAACATGATACAATAAACTTTGCTCTCATGGCGAACATTCATAGTATTTTTGAGCTTCAAACATACTCTGAGGGTAAAGGGATTCCTGAGTGGGAAATGGCTATGGAAGTTGAACACCAGCATCTTTTGAAGAATAACACTCGGGTCCTTTCTGATCTTCCTCCAAGGAAGAAGCCCATTAGCTGCAAATTGGTCTATAAAGTTAAGTACAAAGATGACAGAACCCTTGACAAGTACAAAGCTCGTCTCGTTGCTAGGGGGTTCTCATACAAAGCAGGCATTGATTATGACGAGACCTTTGCTTCTACAACCAAAATGAGTACCATATGGCTCGTCCTTGCCTTAGCAGTTAAGTTTGGTTGGAAAGTCCATCAGATGCATGTTAAGAGTGCCTTCCTCAACGGTGAGTTGTAGGGAGAAGTCTACATGATGCAACCTCCTGGTTTCAAGGTAGTTGGAAAAGAACATCAAGTGTATAGACTGGTGGAAGCACTCTATGACCTGAAACAGGCTCCTCGGGCTTGGTACATGAAAACTGACAAGTACCTTTCAGATAATGGTTTTTAGAGGAGTTCATCTAATTCTAATTTGTATGTCAAAAACACTGGTGGTGGTATTCTTCTTCTTGTTGTCTATGTTGATGACCTCATTATCACTGGTAGTTCGACACTTTTGATCAATCAGATCAAACAGAGTTTGTGTCAATCATTTGACATGACAGGCTTGGGACTTTTGCACTACTGTTTAGGTGTTGAAGTTTGTAGACTGAAGGTAGTAACTTCTTATCTCAGTCTTATTATCCTTGTAGTCTGCTGGACAAGTTTTGTAGGCAAGATTGCGAACCTGCATCCACACCTAAGGAGAAAGGGCCGAAGCTGACAGCCAAATCAGATTCACCTATGGTGAACGAATCAACATTTAGGCAATTGGTGGGCAGTCTCATCTACCTTATGGCTACTAGGCTTGATCTCAATTTTGTAGTGAGCTACATTTCACGCTTCATGACAGCCCCCAAGGCTGATCATTGGGTAGCAGCAAAGCGTGTGCTGCGTTATGTGAAGGGCACTTCTGATTTTGGTCTTCTATACTGCAGACGTTATGATCCTAAACTTGTTGGTTTTACAGACTCAGATTGGGTAGGTTCCATTGACGACAAAAATCAACATTTGGGTATTTTTTCAGTTTGGGATCTGGTGCAATCACATGGACTAGCAAGAAGCAACATGCAATGGCTCTTTCCTAGACAATTTGGCGTCGAAGGATGTTTTCAAACATGCAGATGTCTCAAGCAAGTCCTACTCCCCTTTACTGGGACAATCAAGGGGTGCTCAAACTAGCCAAACAAGAGAACCAAGCATGTAGACCTTCATTGTCATTTCATTCGACAGCTGGTTGAAGATGGATCAGTTCAGTTGCTATATGTTCTGACTGCGGATTAGACAACAGATATTCTCACCAAGTCTCTAAGTCTGGACAAGTTTGTAAAATTTAGGGAGCAACTTGGTGTAGTTGATAGATTGACCATTAAGGGAGGTTATTATAATAATATCTTTATTTCTTATTTAATGTTCAATATTGTAGATTCTGTAAATATTAGATAGTTTCTAATTCTACTATTGTTTCATAATAGAAACATCGCCTCTTTGTAATCTATAAATGATCGATTGATCATTCATTCAATACATTCAAATTTTACCAATTACTTTCGTAATAAAAATGAGCTCAAGTTTATTCTATGGAAAGCCTTCCAATTTATCACCAGACGCACAACCCATGAACTCAAAATTTTATAAACATCATCAGGACTATCCCATTGAAGTAAATCCAGTAATTTTAGAATTTTAGTGTGTATATGGAATAGGGTCATTTAGATAAGATAACATGACCATATATGGAATAGAAATTGGGTTTGCAGAATTGGACTGTTCACAGTTACCACTAGACTGTGATCAAAGGATGAAAACGAACTAATGTATTGTTACCTATAATAATAATACTGAACAGGTTCTATGAAATAGTCACACTGACAAATTCAACCTAAGAAATAATTTATATTCTATTGTCTCAAATTTTTGTATATGTTTTGTGCACAGAGGTTTTTATGCATGTGATAGAAACTATAGTCTGCTTTTGAATACCAATTTTTCCCCTTTTGACTTGGAGAATTGCCTTTTCACCAATATTAGATTCTGTCCTAAAATGCCAGGTTCATAAACAGTATTTAATAAATGGGATTTCATGTCAGGCATTAACGGTCGGGCCGTGGGTGCAAGCTAGGAACTTTGCAGTTGTGACTGGTGTTTATGCAGGAATTGCATGTGCAATGAAGAGGTTACGTGGAGGTGTAGAGGACGTTCAAACAAGGTAAAACCCTACTGTTTTACAAGTCTGTATTCATGTGTCCTGTGTGTTGATGATCAATTGGAATTGAAATAATTTATCTGCTGGCAATAAACTTATAGGTTGGAGATAAACCTGCAATGTTTTGTTTTTAAACCTATGATTGCCATCAGAATTGTTTTTACTTTTCCATCACAATGCCTTCTATTGAGATTCAATTTAAATAAAGTTGTTGTTTTTAAGAAACACTTTATCTTTCAGAAACATACTCGTAATTTGAGAAATTGTTAATTTAAGGTTCAATTTCTGTTTTGTAGCATCTGTATTCTCGTGTTTGGAGTTCTTTAAAATGAATCCACTTTTTCAGTTTTCTGGGCAACAAAAACTGAAAACTTACCCTTTCTTTCCTTTTAGCTTTCATATCTATTTTAATTTCCAATAAGCACGCGTCTTTATTATCTTGACAGCTAGATGTGACTTAGGATATATGGCTAATGATATTGTTGTGTCCAGCATGGTGGCAGCTTTTGGTTCAGGAGCAACATTCACACTTGTAAGTGGTGTGGGAGGACCAGACATGGTGCGGAATGCGGTTGCTTCTGGCCTTTTCTGCGCTCTTTTTCAAGGAGGCCTTTATAAAGTAAGCTACCAAAGAAAATCGACATGGTATATTCTAAAAGATTGAATAACAATTCTATCTAGAAGTTTTTTGATCATTTTCATAGACTATTGATCAATTAAACCACTGATTATAAATCTACTGTTTTGCAATGGTAAAAGTCCTATGCTTTCTCATATATAGCTCTTTAACTTTGATCCCTGGTGATGAACTGGAGGATATAAACTATATTATCTCTCTGAAATAGTGAATTCATTTAGGCAGTAGAAGCACAAAGTGTGCAGAGACAGAACATGAGCAGAGCATCGTGTATGTCAGTTGTCATCAATCTGATACAATGAAATTGGAGGTAGGGATTTTCAAATGAATCAAACTTGAGCTGATACCATGAAGAAGAAATTATCTCCAACTTCAAAAAGGGCTCCATGAGATCTATTACAGTTTTTTCCAACAGGAGCTAACTGTATGATCTGAACAACATTCTTGTATTTTGATTTTTACTTTTAGTGGATTGTGAGTACATAGTTATCACTTTTTTGGATTGTAAGGTCCACAAGACACCTTACTGGTCCAAAACAGATCGATAAGATTAGATGATCATGATGAAGTTGCATTGATGATCCAAAGTCTTATCATTTAGGATAACTTATACCATCACATATGTGAGAAGTTACATGTGAAAAAGGTCCATACACACATGCTTATAGGGATAGTTATTAGAGCCACAACATGAACTATAGTGAATTAATCTTTGTGTTTCTTGTGATATTGCTATCAGGATTCAACTCTGTAGTTTTTGAGTCAAACTTATTGACCCATGTTTCATGAGTAGTGGTTCACAAGAACCCATCTCTCATGAGAATGAATGGAACACTTAGCACTCATTGCATCTAGGTGATGCTCACAGAGGTGAAGCATTGGGCTTTCCTGGGAGGTCACCCATACCAAAACTGCTACAACTCAAGCGCACTTTACAATGGAGTTTCCTCCAAGGTTAAGCCCATTTATTTTGCAACCCCATTTGCAAAACTTTCAGCAAGTGTTGTGTCTTATGAACCATTCATTATAGAGATCCTTTGACTCATCACTTGAAGTTGATAAGTATGAAATATTCCTACTTATCAATTTGTGTTTCTTGTTTATATAATATTTTGTATCTGATAAATATTGACTCAAATTTTGTGTACCCTGCTTCATCTGTCATATTAAAAAGCTACCCTTGGATCACCAATAGATTCCTTGTTTTTTACAGGTAGGCCAAAAGTTCTTTCAGCCACCAACTGAAGAAGTCTATTATCTTAGAGCAAGAACAATGTTAAGCAAACTTGGGCTTCAAAATTATGAAAAGAATTTTAAGAAGAGCTTGCTGACGGACAGTACACTTCCTCTTTTGACAGACAGGTTCGTTTAAAATTTGAAGATTGATATGGATAGGGGAGCTTAAATAGAAATTTACTGTATAGTTTTTGGGTTCCTCAATGACTAGTGTATTGCTACAATTTATGTACTTGCAGTGCACTAAGAGATGCACATATCCCTCCTGGACCAAGGCTGCTCATCCTTGACCACATTCAAAGGTTTTACTCTCTAGATCTTTTATGCTGAACAAGATGATTAACTTGCATTATGCAACACAAGTTATCTTCAATAAGAATTGAAAGAATTGTCCAATTTTCCATATTTAGGATCTCTCCAGACTCCTAATCACTTGTCTGATGGCAGGGACCCAGAGGTGATGTGGAGGGGAAAGCAATAGTTGTCCTCTAGGAATTGTATGCTGTTGAGAAGAATGACAGGCATATCCATGCTTTTAAACAATGAAACTGTGAAATTTTGATATGTATGGATTGCATAATAGTCCAAGGTTTGGCATTAACAGTTACTACAGTATACTTAGTTCCAGTCAGACATGCTATACCATTGTAACTAGAGAAGAAATTAATATCCCTGCACAATTGCGTGGATGCCATTTGCTGATGCTTAAATAAGTAGACATGGGCTGCATCAAGCTTAAAAAATCACGACTCAAATGATTTATCATACTGAAGTTTTTTTAGGGTTCATATTGGATTAGGATTATTTTTTTCTACTGCCAAACTTCATGTGGTTTCCACGAGGGTCATGTCATATTTGTATTTGAAAATGATTACGAAATTGTGTTTATTGATTAACTTTTCTTCATTATATCAATAGAAAATAATCTTTCCCACCTTGAAACAATGTGCCACAGCCCACAGCTGTGTTGGCAAATAATGAGACATTTTGTTATTTTCCCATGAATAAAAGATTATGGCTAATAAGAATTGTTATATGCAAACTGATGTTTGCCTTTATTTGGTTTTGGACTGTTATTGGTGTGTATCTTTTGTTATCGTTGTGTGTATGGTTTGTTATCTTGTACCGGTCTTTGCTTATATGGGTAAAACAGCTTTTGAAGGGCCCCCCTTCACAACAAACATTGACCAGCACAAAAGCCAGACAACAGTGAAACTGCAGCCAAGCTGCCCAACAACAGCATCCCACAACCTTAATGGATGGCCAAATAGGTTTTGCTTAAACGGAATGTTCACAGAATACTAGCTGACTCAAAACAACACAGAAAACTGAACAACACAACAGCAGCCAAGCATCAGAAGGAAATATTCCAACAATCAAAAAACCTACACAATGCCTGACACCTTCCTTGCAATGCTCACACCCTTAACTTGGGGATGGGATTCTGAAATAGATTTAGGAAGACCTCTCTTCCTGCTTTTGAACGATTTTTCAAGGTAACGTCTTTTTCAAACTTTGCAGAATGTGGAGAGAGGAAGACGGCCTCCACCACCGCCTCACCTTTCATCTTGAGTCACCTCATGCAATGAGGAAGAAAGTCTGCCTAAGGAAGTTGAATGCAGCACAAATCCACCATTTGGTCAACGGAAAGAGTCTCCCCATAGCCCATTGGCTGAGCCATGAGGGTAGACGATGTAGGAGCGGCCTGAATCCATTATGAAGAAGTTGTCCTTGTAGAGGTTGATGAAATAGCTTAAGCCACATCATTCTTAGGAAAAGCCACCTTAGGAGGAGCCTCCATAACCATGTCAGGAACCGCCAATTGGGAGGGAGGACAAAGGACCTCATCCCCCAGAGAGGTAGAGACTATAGGGGCATCAATGGTCAAATGATCAGAGAAGGATTTTTGCCACTAGGTACTAGAGCTCGCAGTTCTACAATGAATATGTGGACACTTAGAAGCAAGATGTCTTGTAGAAGAGTGATGTCTGCATCGGAATTATAGGCTCTCATAATCAAGTCGCTGCATTTACTTCCTACCCTCAACCATTAAGACAACCTCTCCAATAAGAGGTTTGAATATGTTGATATTCACCAAAATATGGGCAAAGGTGGATCGGCCAATGCTAGATGTAGTTGAATCCACCTTTACAAAATGATTAGTAGCATTGCCAATATCTTCAAAGCATCTACCTAGAAACGGAGAGGGAGGTAAGGTGACCTTACCTAAACTAGCATAACATTGAGAGATTTTGTCATAGGTTTGAAACAAGGAAACCATGGTTTTAGACTAAGTTGCCGATTTGGGTGCATATGCGGGTGCGGGTACGAGAATCCGGTACACAGATGTGTGGATTTTTTTTTGGGGGTTTTGTGTGTATATATATATATATATATATATATATATATATATATATATGAAATTAAATCATTTGATCATATGATACTTCATCATTGATCATGAAAAATATTAAATGCCAATTGATAACTCACACATTTAAATAAGCCATGTCATATACGTCTATGTTCACGATTCCAATGAAAATAAGAAAATTGTTACAATTACAATATCAAAATGTAGTTCATGATTCAATGTTCATCAATCAAGATTCACTAATCAAAATCATAAGGATTCTTAAAAAATTCATTTTCATTTTCAGTTATTGCAAGTTCAAAATCATTTGAACCCAAAGCGGTTCCACTTAAACTAGATGCACCATGTGTTGGGATGTAATCTTCATCATCATAATATGCAGCAAGTCTAGTAAGATACTCAACAGTTGCATCCAAGTTGGCACACTTAGGGGCTACTGTTAGCATAACTGATGCAAAGATTGACTATTGCTTGGTACAAGTTTGATGACAGGAAGATCAGTTATTGTGTTGTCATTGATGTTAACTTGGTGTTGTGTTTGTTGACAGTGTTCCTGATGTGCTGCCAAGAGTAAGTACAGATGAATTATGTGTTGCAGTAGGACATAGAGTGTGCAATCGTGGTTGGAGACTCAGGGATGTCTCTAGATGCATTCTTAATGATCGCGTAATATGGAAACAACAATGGAGGAACATACAATGAGTGATTTGATTATTATATCAAATTGGTATGGATTCAAGTGTTGCGGTCATGTTATGTTTATTTTTACTGAGATATGTTGTTGATCCTATGATGGCAAGAGGATTGGAGTACCGAAAGGCATTGTTTTAGTTGATAGAAGCTTGTTTTGTGCAAGTGTTTAAACTGGGTTGAGTAGTTGATGTTAAATCGGTGAGCGGTTATGATGCGATCAATTTCGGTGGATGTTTTTATGATCCAGATGTCAAGGTGACATGGCATAACAGATTTGTAATGATTAATTGTTATAGCATTGCTTGAGACGATCAGATTTAATCAAGTTTTGGAAGCGTGTTGAAGAAGTAAAAAAGGTTTGACTCTTCTTGATTCAAATTGATGTGCGATGGATTTGAAGACCGACCTGAAGTCATAATCGAATGTTATAGATTGGTAACACGTTTTAGGGTTCGAAGATCGAGCGGGAAAGTTTCTAATACATTTTGTAAGGCGGTTAAATGCCCTAATGATCATGTAATGTATATATATGTTAAATGATGAATTATGCAAGTGTAGATCGTGGATGCCAAGGTGCAGTTGAGTGAAAAGAGAAGATTGTCTACAAGAAGCAGAAGTATTGTGCAAGAAAATCCCTTAATCTAGTAGACTTTAATAGGTTTGATTTGTAAATCCTTTAACATGGTGGCTATTTAGCTAGGGTATGAAATCCTTTAATGAGGTTACTCCTAATAGGGCTAGAGGTAAATCCCTTAACCGGGTGACTCCTAACAAGGTCTGCTCCTAACAGGTCATCATTGTAAGCTCCTAAAAGGGCTAGGCCTTTAATAGGGTGCATTTCAAAAGAGTGCAAATATTTGTGGGTGCTAATCCCCTCCATGGTTTTCACCCTTAGTCAGGGTTTCCACTATAAAAATATTGGTGTTACTTTGTTGCATGTGTGGATGATTGTTTGGTTACTTTGTTTATTGCATGCATAAGGTTTAAAGTTGATGAATGTGGTTTAAGTTGTTGAATGAATTGTAAAAAGTTTTAGATCTTATAGATTACTGATTCATCCCCCCTCTCAGTAATCTTGGACCTTATAGTATTAACAATTGGTATTAGAACCTTGGTCCTCTTTGTGGTAAAGCTTAACAACTTGAGGAATAGATCTAATGATGAAGAAGGAAAGTCTGAAGTTTACAAGAGACAACTACACAACATGGAGCGACATGATGAAGATCTATCTGAAAGGCATGAGGCCACAGTTCTGGTATCATGTGGAAACAAGATATACAGGTCCTACCGGGATTCTTGATGCAAATCAATTGAAGGAGCAACAAGAGAACACACAAGCACTGGAAGCAATTGGAAGTACCTTATCTGATACTGAGTTTGTTGATATTCATAGACTTGAGACTACCTTTGATGTTTGGGAAAAGTTGAAGCTAATTTATAGTGGAGACAGACGTGCAAAAATTTAGGGTAGACAGCTTGAAGGGCAAATACGATAACATGAAAATGGTGGAAGGATATAACATTGCTCAATATGGACAAAGGATAAAGGAAGTAGTTGGTGCTATCAAAGCTGGCGGTGGTAACATTGAAGAAAGTGATGTGGTAAGTAAAATGTTGAGAACCTTGCTACCTACTTATGCCATTAGAGTTTCTGTTATATAAGAATTGAGGACAATATCATTTCTGTTATATAAGAATTGAGGACATTTGATACTGTTTCTATTGATGGATTGATTGGTAAGCTCATTGCTTTTGAATTAACTATGATAACAATATGCCTATAGTTGAAGTTGTTTTTAAGACCTCTTTGTCATTAGCATCAGAGAAGAAGGGAAAACATATATGTCATGAAAGTTATTACAGGGAACTTGAATCTATCTTTGAAGAAGAAAAGAAGCAAGAAGAACTTGAAGCATTATTTGCAAGGAGATTACCCAGAGGAACTAGTAAGTACAAAGACAAGTTACCTTTAAAGTGTTTTTCATGCAATGAGATTGAACATATTGCTTCTAGGTGTCCTAATGGTGAACAAAAGGATAAGATCAGAAGATTCAAAGGAAAAGGAAAGAAGCAATGTTATGTTGCTGTAGATGGTGTGATTGACGAGGAGTCAGAAGACAATGAAGAAGAGGTGATAGTATTTGTTGCAGTAAAAGAGGATGCTGCAGAAGGTGAAATGACCTTAGTCTCTCGCGTGGATCAAGCCAATGAGTGGGTCATTGACAGTGGCTGCTCCCAACACATGACTGGTGACAAAAGTAAGTTCATCAAGCTTGAAGAATTTGATGGTGGTGTTGTCAGGTTTGGTAACAATACACCCTACTTGGTTAAAGGAAAAGGTACAATTTCTTTGAATGGCAAGAGTAATGCTGATGATGTGTACTTTGTAGAAGGTCTAACACATAATTTGTTGAGTGTGGGTCAATTGAATGACAAAGGTTATAGACTCGAGTTCAAAGGAGGAATGTGCAGGATATTTGGAGGATCAGGTGATCTGATTGCAACTGGTAGGCAGACTAGAGGTAATTTATTACATCTGAATACTACTGTAAACAGTTGTTTGGTGGCTAGAGTTGAGGATAGTTGGTTGTGGCATAGAAGGTTCTGTCATGTGAACTTTGATAGCTTGGTCAGAGCTAGTAAGTTGAATGTAGTTAGAGGATTCCCACAATTAGTTAAACCAGACAACATGATGTGTTAGGAATGTCAGTTGGGTAAGTTAACTAGTTCTACTTTCAGTAGCAAGTCTTTTTCATCAGAGAATATACTGGATTTAGTGCACACTGATTTATGTGGTCTTACGAGGACTAAAAGCTATCATGGTGATAGATATTTCATATTGTTTACTAATGATTACTCAAGGATGATGTGGGTGACTTTCTTGAAGGATAAGTCTGACGCTTTCTATAAGTTCAAAGATTTTAAAGAACTTGTTGAGAATGAAACAGGTAAAAGATTGAAGTGCCTAAGGTCAGATAGAGGAGGAGAATTCACTTCAGCACCTAGAACACAAGAGGCAAATGTCAACACCTAGAACACCTTAGCAAAATGGAGTTGCTGAAAGAACATAACCATAGTAGATGCTGCTAGGACTATGTGGATTCAAAGGGATGCACCGAGGATGTATTGGAGAGAAGCCACCAGTACTGCAATATACACTTTGAACTGGGTGCAAGTGAAGAAAGGAACAAACAAGACACCCTATGAATTATGGAATGGTCACACACCTAGTGTTAAACATTTCAAAGTGAAGAAAGGAACAAACAAGACACCCTATGAATTATGGAATGGTCACACACCTAGTGTTAAACATTTCAAAGTTTTTGGTAGTAGATGCTATATCAAAAGCGATGATTTTATTGACAAGTTTGATCTTAAGAGTGATGAAGGTATTTTCTTGGGATATTCTACTAAAAGCAAGGCCTATAGTGTTTCGATAAAATGACTAACAAGATGATTGAAAGTGCAAGTGTGAAGGTAGATGAATATCCAGAAAAATCTAATGAAACAAGCAAGCAAGAACCATGAAATGTTTTGGAATTTGTGCATGTGCAACCGCTAGACCAACAAACTATTGGACATAACAATGAGGAAGAAGTGGTTCAACCGGTGGAACAAGAAGAAGAAGCACCTAGACCTGACCCTGTTATTCCAAGGTAAGCTTGAATCATTCCCCTGATCAGATAATTGGTGATAAAGATGTTGAAGTACAGACAAGGAGAATCAGAGAGAATACTTGTCAGATTTCAAAGTTTGAGCCTAATGATTGGATAAAAGCCATGGAAGAGGAGCTTGATCAGATTGAGAAGAATGACACATGAAAATTTGTTCCTAGACCAGTAGACAAGAATGTGATTGGTACAAAGTGGGTTTTCAGGAACAAACTGAATGAAGATGGAGAAGTGGTTCAAAAGAAGGCAAGTCTTGTGTTTAAGGGCTATGCACAAGAGGAAGGACTGGACTATGGAGAAATATTTTCTCCTGTGGCAAGACTTGAAGGGGTAAGAGTTTTACTTGCTTATGCTGCCTATAAGAAGTTTAAAGTTTTTCAAATGGATGTCAAATCTGCTTTTCTAAATGAGATTCTTGAAGAAGAGGTTTATATCGAGAAACCCGATGGATTTGCATTGACTGAGAACAAGGACATGGTGTGCAAGCTAAAAAAGGCACTGTATGGACCGAAACAAGCATCTAGAGCATGGTATGAAAGACTACACTCTTATCTTGTTAAGGTTGATTTCATAAGAACAAGTGAGGATAACAATGTGTACTTAAAGGTTGAAGGTGATAAGGTACTGTTAGCTGAAGTATTTGTTGATGACATAATCTTTGGAGGCAATGATGAGATGAGCTTGGAGTTTGCAGAAGAGACGAAGAAAGAGTTTGAGATGTCAATGATAAGAGAAATTGAGTTCTTTATTGGATTTCAAATTTCACAACTAAAGGATGGTATCTATATCAACCAGTCTAAGTACATAAAGGAAGTATTGAAGACTTTTGGAATGTAAGATTCTAGGCCAGTTGGAACCCCCATGGTGACAAGATGCAATCTATCTAAGGATGATGAGTCAAGTGCAATGGATGTAACTTTGTACAGATCCATGATTGGTAAGTTGCATTATGTTGTTCATAGTAGATCAGACATTGCACAAGCAGTTGGAATAGTGGCTAGATTTCAAGCTAATCCTAAGGAGTCCCACATGGTAGCAATGAAAAGAATATTCAAGTACTTGAAAGGGACAAAAGACTATGGTGTTTGGTATGCTCACAAAGGTTTCTCTTTGAGTGTTTTTATTGATGCTGATTGGACAGGAAACATTGATGATAGAAATAGTACAGTGGAGGAGCATTCTTCCTAGGAGGAAGACTTGTGTCTTGAACAAGTAAGAAGCAAAATTGCATCTCCCAATCTAATGTAGAAGCCAAGTATGTAGCAACAACTATAAATTGTACACAAATTGCATGGATGAAGCAGATCCTAGAAGGTATCAAAGAGAAGGTAACTGTACCTGTGACTATGTACAGTGATAATACAAGTGCAATCAATATATCAAAGAATTCAATAATGCATTCGAAGACTGAACATATTACAATCAACTATCATTTTTTAAGAGAGCAAGTGCATAGTCAAGTTGGAATATGTGCCAACCAAGGAGCAACTAGCAGACATATTTACTAAGCCATTACCCAACAATACTTTTGAGTATCTGAGAGGTAAGTTAGGGGTTATTCCTCTACTTGAACGACATTAAGATGCTGTTGTAAGCATCAATCCAACGGAATCATTGAATATCTTCACTATTGGGTTGATGCTAAAAGGGACTACTCCTTAGGGGGAGCAATCAGAGGAAAAGGAAGATGTTGCGCCAGTTGGTGACTTATGTGGTGCCTTTGACATTGTTGTCAAAGGGGGACAAGATCATATGAAAGAGAAAGAGAAGAAAAGATGAAGCACGAGATGATCAGAGGAAGATCATAGAGGAGAACCAGTTACAGGTATTGAGGGAGAAGATTAGATGAAAGAGAAAGAGAAGAACAAATGAAGCACGAGATGAACATATGAAGACCAGGAAGACCTTGACATAAAGTCTAAGTGCATCAGCCAAGGGGGAGCTATTATTATCAGCTTACTGTGGTGTTGCCATCAATGCCAAAGGGGGAGATTGTTGGCATAACTGATGCAAAGATTGTTGTGTATTGCTTGGTACATGTTTGATGACAAGAAGATCAATTATTGTGTTGTCATTGATGTCAACTTGGTGTTGTGTTTGTTGACAGTGTTCCTGATGCGCTGCCAAGAATAAGTACAAATGAATTATGTGTTGCAGTAGGACTTAGAGTGTGCAATCATGGTTGGAGACTCAAAGATGTCTCTAGATGCATTCTGTATGATCGCTCAATTTGGAAACAACAATGGAGTATGTTATGATTGATTGAAGGGCAATCGGGCAGACATGAGAACATAGAGTGACAGACAATGAGTGATTTGATTGTATGTTTAGCTTTACTAAGATATGTTGTTGATCCTATGATCACAAGAGGATTGGAGTACTAAAAGGCATTGCTTTAGTTGACAGAGGCTTGTTCTGTGCAAGTGTTTGAACTGGGTTGAGCAGTTGATGTTAGATCGGTGAGCGATGATGATGTGATCGGTTTCAATGGATGTTTCTATGCTCCAGTTGTCAAGGTGACTTGGCATAACAAATTTGTAATGATTAATTGCTACTGCATTGCTTTAGGTGATCAGATTTAATCAAGTTTTGGAAGCGTGTTGAAGAAGTAAAAAAGGTTTGACTGTTCTCGATTCAAATCGATGTGCGATGGATTTGAAGGCCGACCTGAAGTTGTAATTGAATGTTCTAGATTGGTAACATGTTTTAGGGTTCAAGGATCGAGTGAGAAAGATTGTAATACATTTTGTAAGGCGGTTAAATGCCCTAATGATCATGTAATGTATATATATGTAAAATGATGAATTATGCAAGTGTAGATCATGGTTGCCAAGGCGCGGTCAAATGAAAAGAGAAGATTGTCTACAGGAAGCATAAGTATTGTGCTTAATTGGATCTAAACAAGCAGAGGAGGCGTGCCACACCCAGATCATTGTACTTGTTGATTCCTAACAGTTTCTGCAAGAAGATCCCTTAACTGGGTATACTTTAACATGTCTGATTTGTAAATCCTTTAATAGGGTGGTTCTTTAGCTAGGGTCTAAAATCCTTTAACAAGGTTACTCCTAATAGGGTAAAGCTCCTAACAGGGCTAGAGGTAAATCCCGTAATTGGGTGACTCCTAACAGGGTCTACTCCTAACATGACATCATTGTAAGCTCCTAACAGGGCTAAGCCTTTAACATGACACATTTCAGAAGAGTGCAAATATTTTGGGTGCTAATCCCCACCGTGGTTTTCACCCTTAGTCAGGGTTTCCACGATAAAAATACTGGTGTTACTTTGTTGCATGTCTGGATGATTGTTTGGTTACTTTTTTTATTGCATGCATAAGGTTTAAAGTTGATGAATGTGGTTTAAGGTGTTGAATGAATTGTGAAAAGTTTTAGATTTGATAGATTACTGATTCACCCCCTCTTAGTAATCTTGGACCCTATAGTATTAACAACTACTTCCCAAAGCTTTGCTGCCCCATCCTTGTACTTTGGATCCTCACATGATAGAAGACATAAGTTGCAATGAATATAAACCAAGTTTTCAGCTTTTTTTTGAGCCCAACAGTTACGCTTCACTGAGTGGATAAATGAGTATGCACTCTAATTTGAATTACGCTTCACTGAGTGGATACAATGTTCACAAAAGTAAAAAAAAAAATGCAAAGTAAATTAAAGAATGTTAGTACTAAATTGTAGAATTCAAGTGGTAAAAAAAACAAAAAAACTTACTTATGAGAGGATCTTGATTGCAAGAGGTTGTAGATACTTATATGGTTGACCATAGAGGTACCACCATGTGATAGCTTCCATGTCGTATTGGTCATTAATAACTGTTGGACTATGATTTCTTCCTGAGGCAAACAAGCCAAATTCTGTCCTAACTTTTGGTTGCACTTCGTCATCTGGGAAGACTCTTTCAAAAGCTTTTGTGCACCCAATTGTAACTTCTTCATCTCTTTATGGCGCTAATCTCTCTGGCATAGAAAGTACTTTCTTGCTATAGTATCTCAGAGATAGGGCATATGCAAGGAGGTGCAATGGGGTGGTCATATTTTCCCAACGATGATGAATGATTTACTCAACCTTATTGCATATGGTTTCACATTCTATGGGGTTATTCTCATGTTTTTGTATTGCAATTTTTACCTTCTTTACCATTGTGTCCATGCCATCATAGACATCCCCCAAACAAGATGCATATGTATCAACAAATTAGAGCATAGTCATGATATGCTTGGTGAAATCCAATACATATTGCATATGAGCCCATGAACTGTCATCCAAGACCAATGTCTTGACTTTTTGAGCCCTCTCCTAATGTGAAGCCTTCTATACAACCCATTGGTTGGAAATATCCATTTGGCTTAATGCCTCTTACACCTTGAAAAGTCGTCTCATAATAATAGTATGAGATGCAAATCAGATCTCAACAACCAAAGTAAGTTAATAACAATATATCAATAAATATTAAGCAAATTTATATATAATTTGATAATTGAACATGAAATAAAATTTATTAAAATTAAATAAATAAAATAAATTTAGTAATTACAATTTACCTTCAACAACTTGAATTTTGAGAAAGTTATGAATATTGATTATGACATTTGGTGGTTCGTCACAAACAACTGGATTTCCTCCCCCTCTTGGTATACGTGTTTCACCCAATCTATTTGAGTGCCAATTTGTTGCATCACCAAGTTGAGAGAGTGTACTGTCACGCCCAAAAGTTGGACAAAATCACACCAACAATTTTTTTAAAAAAGACTTGAAGTTATCTACGTTTGCACATGTAAACGTATTGATAGTTGACTACCTATGTGAATATTTGAGAAGTGACTCTGTAAAAACTTACACATAAAGGATAAAAGCTTCAATCAAAATAAATTATTACTTTCAGTATGAACAGACATAACAACATAAAATAATAAAAGCAATCAGATTCAAAGGAACAAAAGATTTAAAATCATTTCAAAGTAACAAATTGAGTAGTTGAAGATAGTTGCGAAGAATACACAATTGAATCTATTTCAAGACACTAATTCCATCTTGATAGATTACTAAATTCTGTTAGTTGGCCGAATCATTTGGAACTTTCCAATCTGTTGATTTGGGAACCAACACAATTGATTTGGGAACCAACACAATATACATAAAAACCAAATTTAAAATATATTATAATTAATCTCCATTCCCATCTTATAATTACCTCTCTCTTTTCTCAATCTACCTTTCCCCATTAGGTACTCCCCTTTGAATTTGTTAATAGAGTTGGGATCCCAAATGCAATTTACATGGATCGTTGCTGCGAACTTAGAAAGATGTTCAATAATGTACACCATGGTCTGGTATGCCATATATCTCTCTACCATAGAACCCTCAGGATATGCTATTTGTCTAACCAAAGCCTTCACAAATTTCAATTGCCTTTCAACCATCCACATTGACCTTGTGTGTACAAGTCCAGACAATTCTATCTCATCAACTTGGTGTATGAGGTAGTGTTCTTGTGCATTGAAAAATGTAGAAGGTCGACACTTTTGCATTTCAAACATTAGATGAGGAATTTTTATCTTCCAATTATTTATATTTTATTTATGGATTTCTTTAGACGTCATCCGTCTACGAGTGATTGAAGGCGCAAATATATTAATAAGATTTGACAAAAATATACAATATATTACATAAAAAATAAAACAAATGGAAAATATAAGATCTGTACAAGGAATTGAAAAAATATCGCTACTTACCTCATGTATTTTCAAAGATCATATATAAATTGCTTGACATTGTTGTCGAAGTTGTTTGGGAGAGATAGAGGTAGAACATACTGCAATAATTTTAAAATGATCTTTTCATTATTTTTCCAAAACTAGTAAACATAATACACTGAAAAGTACATACAATATATATACACACACACACACACACACACACACACACACACACACACACACACTAGAATAATTACCTTAGTCAAGGTATGTCAATCATGCATTTTCATCCCTAACCTAAATTCACCTTTATTTGTTATGATATTATTTATGTTCGCAACAAATACTGTGAGAAATCAAATAAATTGTATAACTTCTTTTATAGCATTGCTTTGCTTCTTCGTTAATAACCAAGGTAGGGCACTTATTTTAATTTGATCTTCATCACTATTTAATTGAATGGCATTTTTCATTGCACGATCGACTTCCTAAATGTCACTACAAATTTTGACAATTTTTTTCTTTATCATGCCTTCCATCCAATAATTTCTATAATGTTTCTGTTATATTCTTTCTGATATGCATTGTATAAAACAAATGCACAATTTGTAGCTTCTCATAGTAGGGCAACCTGCTAAATTGTTTGGGATAACTTTTCAGTCCTTGTGGAAGCCAATCATTAATGCCTTGATGACCTTCATAAAGCATATAAGTTAAACAAATTAACAATGAAAATCATTGTCAATTAAAACATGAGTAAACAAAATATAATATAAAAATATAAATTCCAAATATATCATATATGATAGATAAACAATTTAATCCCATATATAAACTTGAAAACTAATTCTATTATATTCCAACTTTCATAGGCGAGGTGTCATTCTTTTTGATTTTGATGTAGTCTCTTCTTTCCCATTGAAAAAATATTTTTTAGTAGTTCGATACTTATGATTTTGCTGGAGGAAGTGCCTATACTCATCAAACACTTGCTCTCCTAAACTGGTTGAACGAAGATATTTCATCTTCGGACCACAAACTGGACATGCCCATTTTCTCTTTGTTTGAAGCCCTGCAAGATCATACATAATTGGATTAAACATGTAAATTTTTATAATTATATATGACGAATAGATTGTTTAAAAAACATGCATGATATCTACTTCATAAAATTAAATATTGTTCAAGTGAAGTCGAAAGTTATAACATACCACAAAAATGTGTTAGCTTTGGGACATCATGAATTATCTATATATGCATTGTACGAAATTGAAATTGTCTTTGTACTATTGGTCTAGAGACGTCATACATAGTGACGCCATTCTATAAGTATAGTAACTTGTCGATAAGAGGCTTGATATATACATTCATATCTTTAACTTGGTACTTACCTAGTTGAATGAACATAAATATTACATAATTATTATAACCATTTTACTGCAATATATAAAAATTAATGCACATGATTATTAAATGAAAAAATATGTCATTATGCAACAAATAAGACAAATGAGATGCTATTAAGTAAAGAAAAACGATGTAAACAAATACCTGAAACAATCATTGCCAACATTATGTGCTCCCTCTTTATCGACATCCATAGAGGAACGCTATTGTTGATAACAAAAAGAGGCCACACCAAGTAAACAGATCTCAGCTCTCCAAATGGATTGACACCATTTGCTGCCAATGAAAGCCTGCGATTACAAGGTTCTTCTTTAAAATTTGGCAAATTTTCCTCCATGTCCCTAAATGTAGAACCATTTACATGCATTCAAAGAATGTCATCTCCACTTCTATTCTATGCATGGTAATCCATAAATTGCGCTAATATTTCACACCTAAATAATCGGTGCATACGTGGATTAATGGGAATGTAACGAAGAACCTTGCGTGACACCTTTTTTGTTAGTTGATATGTTCGATATCTACTAATATGACATTCTAGGAATTCTGTTGCAAATTTATATTGTTTATGATAGATACTATGATCATTGGGACATGCATCTATTGTTCAATACTCCATTCCCATATTCTTCATAGTGGCAGATAAATCTCGGTATGAACGATGTAAAATATTTAATGGCGGTAACAAAAGTTCACCTATAAATATACAACAAAATAATAATTTGATAATATAAAGAATATTAATGGTACATAGTTCATCCTTTATTTACTAGTGATGAACTAACAACAAAAATATATGAAAAAAGATGACATATATGACATACCTTAACATCGGTGAGATTGCTATGTTGGATAAACCATTCATAACCTTCAACTTCAACAACAACAATACAAAAGAGAAGATTTGTTTGGGAGCCTTCATTAAGGGGCTTGTATGCCTTCTCAAGTACAGGGAAATCATGAACATCAAAAAAATTATTTTGATCATCATGATCAGCTCCTCCACTAAATGCGTCATGGATCAATGCATTTGTACCATCATCGTCAACTGTGTTTTGTAGCGCATGTGATCATTAACTTCATCTTCGATATTCATTGCTCCTTGTTCCTCTGCTTGCAAAACCACATTCTTTGGGCTATGATAATCCATATCATGTGCCTTAGGGTGCCCTACCTTTATAATAATGATCGACACAAATAAATCATGATCATGATCAAGTGATTTTTAATAGATATAAAAATGTTAAAATGATATTAACATTTACAAATTCAATCAATATAAAGACATAATTAACAACTGACCAATGGATGAAATCATGCCCCCCTTCAGCGTGACCATGCTCCCTACAATCTTTCTTAGCTATTTCAATTAAGTGTCTTCTCCTCTTTAAGCCCTTGCAAATTTTGCGAGGACAATAACATTTCCCATCACCCTTTCTTTTCAATATAGCCCACAATCTAGCAGGTGTCTCTTGATTTTGTTCTACACTAATATTATCTGACATGATTTTTATTTACCAAGCTTGAATATTTAGATCTTCAAAAAAATTTGAGAATCAGGAACCTTCCTTCAATCAGAATCCAATAATCAAGAAATGTTATGCAATAAACTAATTTCTAGTTCTGCAACAAATCCATTTGCCAACTCCCAACACAAGGCATCAATCAAAAGACTCACCATCAACATGGACTTCACCAATGCATAAGGATTCTTCTTGGATCAACTTCTACTTCTCTCACATAACAGTTCCCACAGAGACTCTCAATAGCAGTTGCAAGGCTCAACACACCTAGGGGCCGGGTCATCCACATATCCTTCTTGGACTCTTGAAAAGCTATTCTCAAACCAAGGACCTCCCTATCATAGAATTCTACTGTAAAATCAGAATTAATTCAACAAAATACAATTAGTAAATCAATCTATAAACCCTTGAATTGGAGGGAAATTTTATAACAGTTTTGAAAGATCACATTAATCACAATTACCATCTACTCGTCAACCCAGAAATTAAGGTGGCGCCAACCATATCATCTTGAATTTAAGTGTATATTGAAATACACACAAAAAACATAAATACAAAAATAGGGAATGGTTGGGTTTGTCGAAATAATGACGAACCTTAAGGAGTGCCTCACTTTTGACACATGTCGAGAATAAATTAAAAAAATTTGAAAATTTCACAGCTACCCGACGATGTGTTCAATTTTTGGACTTTCATTGGAAACTTTTGTAAGATTTTGGGGTCAAATGAGTTAGTGTGAATAAACAATCCTTCCATTAGGATGTATCATGCTCCATGAAATATATAATATCTTTTCTTAAAACTAAGGAGACAGGATGGATAGTTACTGGTTTGCATAAAATTGATGTGACCAGTCACCCAATCTTCATCTTGAATTTGATTAATTAATACCAACTCTTTTTCTCCATCAATTCCTTTAACTAGGTACTCGAAGAGTCCTCTACCACAAATGAATTTGGTAGGCTTGACCTCGACATCATATTCTAGGATTTTTGTGATCCAGTTAGCTCTTTTGTCTAAGATTTAACCTTCCATGATGTATTCACACACACACACACACACACACACACACACACTTGTATGTGTGGCATATATTAGGAATTTTTTTTTCCTTCTGTCACATGTTGGAATTTCTTTATCCCTTTGAAAGTAGAAAAATCTTTCTTTTCAATGAAATTACATTTTGTTTAATAATCTTTTAGAGTTCTTGAATGAAAAACAATAGAGTGTTCCCCCTTTTTTTCTCTTGATCTTTATGATTCAACATGACTACAATAATTTATTTTCTACCATACACATACATGATAAAATTCTTTGAGAGTTATAGATTGACCAACATTGCAAAAAGGCTATAGAATTTTTTATTTTTTAAAATAATATTCTTATTTTAGGTGTCTATTTGAAGGCCCACTCTTTCCACAACATCAAGTGATTAGTCTTACTGATCTATCAAAGTCTGAGATACACCTTTTGAAAAAGTTTATCTTCCCTAGATTAGACTGCACTCCCTTTTTGTTGACTGGTAGTTGTAGTTCCATTTTGGCCTTTATCCCTTAGGGGTCAATTGAAATTCATTCTTTGAAGACATGTCTAAGAGTCTTTCCTCGAGGAACTATAAATACACATTTCTTGGGATTAAGTGCTATCCCAAACTCTTGGCATATTCGAAAGAATTTTTCGAGGTGATCAAAATGATCCTCCTTCCTTTTTAAAAACACTATTAGGTCATCCACCGAAATTAGAATGATAAAATTTATTAGATCTTTGAAAGAAATATTCATCGCTCTTTGAAAAGTGGCCCCAACATTTCAAATACCTAAAGGAATTTTGGCATATGCAAATGTTCCCAACTTAGTGGTGAATGTTGTTTTGTGTTGGTCTTCTTCTACCATCCAAACTTGGTTGTAGCCCAAAAAACCATCTAGTAGCGAAAACATTTTTGATCCTAACACTATTTGTAAAATTTACTCCATGGAAGGTAATGAATAACGATCTTTCAAAGAAGCTTTGTGGGCATAAAAATCCATGCATAGTTGGATGTCTGTATTTTTATTCTAGACCAACAGTAGGTTAAATTCCCACGTACTATGCTTTAATTGATAGATAATCTTGGAATTAATCAAGTTCTTTGGTTTTTGTGCCATCATAGATTCTATTTTCAAGTTCATTGGCCTCTATTTCTATTTGATGGGCTTGTCTCCTTCAATCACTTCCATGGTATTCTCAATAATATTTTGATCACATCCTCTTAGATCATCATAATTCTATGCTATAATCCCTTAATATTTATTACACAATGATATCAATTGCTTCTTATCTTTTGTAGACACTTCTTTTCCAACTTTCGAATTCCTACTATTACCCACATCTGGCTCTTCATAATCTCCTATATCAATTTTTTTGTTTGTCATTTATTGTATCATTATAATCAAAGAGATTCTCTAAGTTTATCAAACCTTTAGGTAGCTTGTTCCCTTTCAACTAGAAAATTTGGTCTTCATAGGCTTCTTCAATTTTGGGTTGGAGGTGCTATGCAAATTCTCCTTCATGTTGAATAAACATAGCGCGATCTGATCATCACTTTCAAAGACTTGCCAATTTTTGTCATTTGGAATGTGTAGTCTCATAATCACCTAGAATGAGTGTTTATTAACAAGTCTGTTATTAGCTTAAACCGAGACACAATTGTGGATAATTGGTTAGCTTTTATGTTTTCCTTTCTTGGGATGAATTAAATATTTAAAACATCAAAGATTTCAATCATATCTAGATTCTATGATGAAAAGATCTCATTCAAGTAGTTTTGGCAGTTGAAGTATTCCATACTTGTTTCATGACTAGCTCAAAATCCCCAAACACCTTCAATTGCCTCACTCCCATTAATTCTACTAGATCTATCCCTTGGACTAGCCCTTTTAATTCTACTTCATTATTGGTACAACTGAATTAAAAGTGAAATGTTATCTTTACTTCCTCTATTGATGGGGAGATCAGATGAACTCTGGCTCCTGAACTTATTTTGCATCTTGGTCAATCAAAATACATTATCCATATTTCTAAGGTTCAAACCTTATTTTCTGTTGGAAAATACAATTGAAACAATTGTTATATTGCCATTGATGTCAAACCTTAATTGGTAAAACAATTGCTATCTTGTAAAGTGCCATATCAATTGATTGACGAAGAAGATTTGAAAATGAGAGATAACAAGAAGACCTGGTGAATGGTTGAGCTATGTGAAACTACAATGGGTACTTGATGAGATTGCACCTTGACAAGGTAATATATTGTTTGTCTTAAGTCTAAGTGAATTTTGGATGACTACAAGATTAGTCTTGACCGAGTAACAGAGCAAAAGATTAAGGAACTTAAGTATGTGCCGAGTAATGCCGAGTGATGTGAGTGTTGACCGAGCGCCAGTATATGCCGATCAAATTTTAGTGTTGACCGAGCATCAGTATGTGCTGAGTGTCAGAGAATTACCGAGTTACACAGATATGACCGAGCCACAGTGCACAGTATTGACCGAGTGCCAGTATTATGTCAGTTTGAGAAATATTTGAGATCCCAGCCAACATAGTTGATTTTCTTGGGATATGTGAAGCATATTTAAGATAAGGATGATTGTTGTGGAGAATTAAATGAGCATTTAATTTATGTTTAACTGTTTTTATGTATGGATTCAAGAAGAAGTTTTAATATGTATTCGGCAATGTAGATGTAAACAAAATGATGGAAGGATTCGTTGGATTTGACCTAAACCTAAGATCTACGGTGATGATTAAGAGGAAATAGATCAAGCTACCTGATAACAGAGGTATAAGTTTAATGTAATTGCAGGTTATGTTGAGAGTGTGGTATGTGGTTAATTAAGTTGATTGGCTAATCTAAGCAGAAGGAAGAGAAGGCCGAAGAGAGCAGTACAAGACTACACAATGGTGATTGCTTGAAGGATTTACAAGTAGATCAGAGATCAAAGATCAGAGATAGAGATCAAAGATGGAGATGACAATGAAGGCCATTCTCTGAATTAGCAGTGAGCTATAATTGGATCTGTATTTGCAAGGTGAGTTGTATGTTTCAGATCACAATTTTCTATTACTTTCTAACGATTGTATCAGTTGCAAAATCCTTTTAAACAAGGTTGACCTAATAGTCATATTGTTAAATCCTTTAATCAAGGTGACATTCTAATGGAGTGGTCTAAGCCCTCTAACAAGGCTCACTTTTAACAGGGTGATTAAATCCTTTAACCAGGTCACATTTAACAGTGTGTATTGTAACATTTAACCAGTTTGGTTTTTCACAGAGCTCACTTGAGAAGAGTGAAAAATTGATAGCATGTTATTGGTGGTTTTTCCCGTATTGGGTTTCCACGTTAAATCCTGGTGTCATACTTGTGTGAATGTTATTTGATGTGTTGTACTATTAAGAGTTTTATATTCTGCAAGTTGATTACAGTAGGACAGTAAACTACAAGTTTATATTGTTGATCCTATGCTATAGAGACCGAGTGGATTACTGAGTGGATCTGAGTTGGTTGAAGTGTTTGAAAGTTTAATTGGTAAATATGGATCTTAGATAACTGATTCACCCCCCCTCTCAGTTATTCTAAATCATTATAACAATTTTCCTTTTGCATATCTTTTATTATTATTTCATAACCATTGCTATTGGTCGATCCTCATGATAGATTAACATATGTTCCCAAACCATTAGTATGATAGTTCCCAAAAAGGTCATTCTCAATGAATTGATTTAAAAGGACTTCTTTCTCTTTAGTTCTGTTATTAGTTACTTTTTCTTCTTCTAATATCTCTACATAATAAATTTCATCCTTTGAAATGTAAGTATGAGTAACTTCAAAACTTAGATCACCCTCATATGCTACACACTCATAATACATGGTTTTAAACAATACTTTAATCTTTACCCCATGTTTGGTTGTTAGGATCAAGTGTGACTAATCAAGAGTCATGTAACTTCCTATTTTTTTGTGAAATATCTTGATAAACAAAGACAAAAGCCTTACAGAATATCAATCACAACAATTTATTGAGGAATAATAATATTAAGACAATAAATTTTTTTTAAAGGAAGATCTCTAATCACACCTAAAAATTGAACCATTTTTCCATCTAATTGCATAATCCCTCTATCTAAAAGGCTCATATTCTATCTCAAGGGTTTTAGCTATTTTCTTAGGCATGATGATAATACTTGCCTCAAAATCTATCATTGAATTATGTAACAATTTATCCCCTACTATAAGGCTTAGTAAGAAAGGCATTGGTTTGGAGTTACCCATTCCTTCTTCTTTATGATCATTGCTTGAATTGATCAACATAATTGGTTGCTGAACACGTGGAATTTTTAATTCAGTGGCTGACATATTTCATTCCATTTGTGCTTGTTTTATGAAATTTTTTCTCTTGTTTGTTTATGTCACCCTTCCAGAGCCTCTTTAATAGTTACTTCTAAACTGGAATGGAAAAATATATCCCATAGAGATATATTTTCTAGGGATTTCCTCAATTGATCCACCACATTTACTAATACAATTGGTGAGACCTTGAGATATTTATGTTTATATGGGTTAAAATCTTGTGGCTTTAGGAAAGGTTGTACAATAACATCCAAGACCAGATGTTTCTAAATAAAAACCTTTGTGCTGCTGGACTTGAGGGATCAACTCTCCAGTAAACCTCCTCTTAGAGAAGGTGTTATAATTAGATTATACATATGGTTCCTTTGAAGTTGATGCTTGATTGGTAAACATGAAATCATCATATACTATCTAAGAGAATAAAGCATGATTAGGGGAAATATTTGCTTCTTTCTCTAAGAACATCCCTTGCATTTGAGTAGTCAACAAGGACTATTCAACTCCTAGAGATGTATAAGGGTAGAATTTGACCTTTGGGAAAATTCTTGACTCCTTTGTTCTTCCACCTTTCTTTGTAAATCACCTCTTGGGAAATTTATAGGCATATGAGAATTAGTACAAGGAAAACACCACACATTGAGATCTTCTACAAAATTGTTCTAGGTACCCACCAACTCTTTGTTTGGATTTTTTGGGATATATTGAAGAGGGGAAGGAACCATGACCATTTTATTTGAAGGTTGTGCTTGAGAATTGGATTTATTTTTCCATTGATATTGATTGTGCTGATAAAATATCCTCTTGTTCTCATAGTTATAGTAGTTGGGTCTCTGAGGCATAGCTTGCTATCACTTGATATTAATAAGCTCATTTAAGAGAGATCTCTTAGTAGATTCCTCATGTAATTCATTTCCACTACCAAGGATGATGATGCAGCCACAAATATTTGAACATTGGGGTACATATACATTGATTGAGGAGGTGAGGAAGTACTTGGTGCAACCTCATTATGTGCTCAAGATGAGATTTATGGAAAAAGTGACATAGGTGGTCTCGACGAAAGCATTCAGGTGTCAATCATGTAATTCTCTGTTCTTAAGGTTAGATTGTAAGAAGCCAAAAATGTAGTGCCCCTAAGTGATTGAATTATCAGGGCTATGTCCAAATTGATTTACTTTAGATAGAAAAACAAATCCATGGCCATGGGTGGGCAAGCGTCAACAAGAATTCTTTGCCAGGTTTTATGAAACTAGGTATTAAATTCTATAACTCCTTGGGGAGATCTTTTGATAGTAATCAATTTTTGAAAAAAAGACGAACAATCACCCTTTTCAAAAAAATATTTAAAGAATAAGTTTCTAAGCTATTCCCATGTGGCTATATATGTAGAGGTAAAGATCTATATAAAAATCTTGGGATTTTCCTTTATAGGAAACTACAAGAAGTCTAAGGGCTATATTTTTATTTGTTATATGATGTACATTATGTGTATCAATTACGTCTTACATATGCTCAGTAGGAGTTTTTCTATCTTCCCCAATAAATTTAGGTAATTCCTTTAAAGTGGATGTGAGAATTGCATCCCAATTCACACCAGCTATTGGTGGAATTAGAGGACATCCGCTATCCCAGGTGACAAAGTTACACTATGCCATGGCTATAGGAGGAGGAAGTGGAGGCATTGTTGCAATTTGTGTATTCTCTTGACAAGGTTATTGACAAGAAAGAAGCAAGAAATAATCTTGGATACTAGGTGGTTTGAGATCTAGTAACTAGCCTATGACTCATTCACTTGCTTCTATCTCACGAGAGTTTAGATCCCACTGGGTGTGCTAAAAAAGAAACTATTGATCCAAGATTTTACACTAAGAAAGGTAACAAACCTTATAGGTGTTGGGATGTTGTTCAGATTGTGCATATATGTGATGGAATTAATGTTTTGTAATTGATGTCAACATATCACTACTATTAGAGACAATGTTCCTGATATGTTCAGTCAGATGATTTGATCGATGCAGTTAATAATTTGAAGATCTGATGCTGCGATTATATAATTGTGTTTTGGAATGTCTGTACTTGATTATGTTCAAGTGATAGAGGATTGCATGATGATTTGAGAGGGTTAGGATAGTTTTATTAGAGACATATATTTTGTTTGTTTAGACTGTGACAATATTTCAAAATTTGGATTGGTGTTGATCAATTATGCAATATTCTTGGTTGCTAACCTGGTGGTGAGTTTAGGACATGGATATGTATCCTTAACTCGAGTGGTTCATGATTTTGATGCTGGAAAGATAATTTTATTTTATGATAGTGTTTCTAATTAGTGTTCCTAATGAACAGAGAAGAGAAGTGTATGGATTCTATGATAGAGGTGTTCGTATTGATGTCATGGTATTTCACATTTCTTGCTGATGTTTCTAGATCATGTTTTATTCATGTTGCTGGGTCATGTTAGATTATGTGATTGTATTTGGTGAATTTTGTGTGGCATGTTGTTGTTCTTATGTGTTCTTGGCCGACTTGGTGATGTAGCATGTTGTGAAGGATTGTGGCATGATCTACGGATCTAGAGCGTGTTCGAGGATGTTTTTATGGATCATTACTACGTCTTAGTCGACATTCAATGGATCACATTGAGTATTGAGATATAATGAATTAATGTTTTGTAATTAGGTCCCTAACCGAACTAGTTGAAATAAATTGATACAATGTATATATGTAATCATTTTTGGTAGTGAAGGTGCGTGTGTATGGAAGAGACAATGAACAAACATTGTGTGAAGAGGTATGAGTGGAATCTACAATTGAGGAAGATGTTATTGCACTTCATTGGAACTATTTTGGCATATCAAAGATGCTATTTGTTAGTTGATGAGTTTGGACAATATTTCCTCTATGATTTATAATCAGAGATTGCTGTAAGGCAGTGAGTCTTCTTTGGGATTGAGATCCTTGTTGTATTTGGGTAGTGAGCTCTAGGAAGTGTACCTAAATGCATTCGAATTCCCCTTTGTAATACTCCTAACAAGGTATAGTTCTTTTAACAGAGTACATTCATCTTGTGGGTTTGATCCCCACCGTGGTTTTTCTCCTAACAGGGTTTCCATGTCAAAAATATTGGTTTTATGTGTTTGATTACTGTGTTATGATCTTGCTTTCATGTTTATCATTCATATCTAAAATTAAAGTTTATAAGTTGGTTAAAGGTTGATGATATTGTGGCACAACTGATTCACCCCTCCCTCTCAGTTGTGTGTGCTACCTTAAGTCTAACAATTGGTATCAGAGCTAGTGTCCTCTTTTTGAAGCTTGACTTCTCGAGGAAATCCAAATGTCGACCTTTAAGGAGAGTCTAAGATTTGATGGAAAAAATTGTACTATATGGAAGGACTAGATGATTACACACTTGAGATGTATTAGTGAAGATCATTGGGCTGTTACAAAGAAGGATTACAAATCTTGTGTATATCTTTCTATTGTGACTGCTGAT
This sequence comes from Thuja plicata, assembly GCA_018584345.1. Classification (NCBI taxonomy): domain Eukaryota; kingdom Viridiplantae; phylum Streptophyta; class Pinopsida; order Cupressales; family Cupressaceae; genus Thuja; species Thuja plicata. Next base: position 996,353 of record MU223294.1, read on the forward strand.
GAAAATAAATAATTCAAGTATAATATGAGATAAAAAGAAGCTTTGAAGAGTGCCTTATAAGATGCTGATTACACAAACATTTTAGGATTAGAGACTGCACGTTAAGTATGGACAAAAATGGAGACATTATATGAAGGATATGACTTTTTGAAGCAAGCTAAGCTACAAATTTTTAAAGGGAAATATGAATAATTTAGGATGAGTAAAGATGAGAACATTACTTCCTATGTAAATAAGATCATCAAACTTGTTTGTGGAATCAGATGTGCTAGTGGAACATTGGATGAGAATGAGATTGTTTCTAAAATCCTGAGATCCTTGTCTCCTGCTTACAATCATAAGTTTATACTATTGAAGAAATCATAACTGTGAATACTATGACAAGAGGTACACTGATTGGTAAGTTATCTTCTTTTGAAATGAGAGAATTTGGAGATATATTTCTAAAGTTAAATATGCATTTAAAACCACTATTTCTAAGGATACACAAAGATATGACCCTGGAGAAAGTTCATCTAATCTTGGTAGATATGCAAAGGAATGAGAAAAAATTGAGAAAGAAGAAAGAGATCTTGAAGATCTTGAAGCCCTATTCACAAAGAGATTACCTATAAGGGATCTGGTAAGTATGAAGGAAATTTTACTTTGAAATTTTTTTTATGCAACAAGATTGGTCACATTGCTTCTAGATGTCCTAACAAAGAGCCTAAGTACAATCATAATAAGTCCAAACCTAAATATCAAAATAAGTGTTACTATGTTGTTGATGAAGGAACAACAGATGACGAATCTGAGAAGAGGGAAGATGAGATTATGTTCATTGCTATCAGAGAAGATAATCCTAATGAAGAGCAAGCCTTGGTTTCACTTGTGGATAAGAGAGATGACTAGGTTATTGACAATGGATGTTCACATCACATGTCCAAAGACAAAAGAAAATTTGTGAATGTTGAAGATTGTGATGGTGGAGTTGTTATATCAAGTAGCAATGCACCTTGTTTAATCAAAGGAAAAGGTTCAATTACACTTGATGGTAAGAGTAATACTGATGATGTTTTAAATGTTAAAGGTTTAAGGAATAATTTTTTTGTTGGCAAGAGACATTGATAGGAAGATGTTTTATGTTGTCATTGATGGAAAATACACACTATTCTGGAGATAGCTTGTCACATTAAGTGATATTGAAGGCTTGACTACAGATTTGGCTAAGTATGGAATAGAAGACCGAGTGTACAGGTTTCAGTATATGGATCGGTATGGACAAATTTGATTGAGTTTTGATGTGAGAAGCTAGGAGAAGATTCTTAGAGGTATTATGTGTCTTTTTCTAAGATCGAAGCAGTTTATATCTTCATTTGATGGAGTTATGATCTTTTTAGTATCAGGTTAGCAGAGTTCAGTAAGAGACATAGACACTTGGATGTTTGATCAATCAACGATCCTATCAGATTGGTGATCTAATTAGTTTTATTGTTGGAGATGTTAGAGCTGTCACAAGTGATGACTTTTATGTTTGAGTTCAAGGTTAGGAACACATTTTTATGGGAGATCTGGCCGACACTTCACGCATTACCTATTTTGTTCTTGAGGTCGACAATAAACATGAAAAACTTTGATGATCGGTATATAAGCTTGAGTTTTTGTGTTGATTGACATATGCGATGATTGTATATGATTTCTATATGCCGTATGTGATTGATGGACCGATGATCAAAGGATCGGTAGTCAGATAAGAAGATTATTTTATACTTCATTAGAACTATATTGGCATCATTGATGCTATTTCTCAGTTCACCTTTTATGGATGAGTCTTTTTGTATGATAGTGTGCCTCCAAAGGTTGTATACCTATTTTTGTATATTGAGTAGTGATCTCTAGGTTGTAATCCTGAATGCAAGTGCATTCCTATTTTGTACTTACACCCCTAACAAGGTGACTTATTTATGCAAAATTAATAATTGTGGGTTACATCCCCACCATGGTTTTTCCCTTAATCGGGTTTCCATGCAAAAATCATGGTGTTATGATGTTGTGGATGTTTTTCCTATCTTTCAATTGTTTATTGTATATCGATTTCAATTTATGGTTGTACAATCAAGTTAAAAATTTAATAAAAGCTAGAACACTGATTCACCCCCCTCTTAGTGTTCCTCAATGATAACAATTGGCATCAGAGCTTTTTCCCTTTGAATAAGTCTAATCGATTGAGGAAGGTCCTTATGGTAGATCTAACAGTTTCTAATAGTACTTAGAAGAAACTCTTGGTTGCACTTGATGATCTTGACAAATCTAATGATTATAACTCAGAGTTGGCAAAGAAGCTTATGGATGCTGAAAGTTGCATTTGAAGGAACAATTGAACAAATCCAAAGATAAGAGGAAAGACCTTGTTGATCAATTGTAGCGTAAAGATGATTCAAAGACATTGAAAGACAAATTAGATGAATGTGAACAAATTACAAAAGACAGAGATAATCTCAAACATGAATTAGAAGCTGTGGTAATGAAGTTGACTAAGGAGATTGAAGCTAAGAATTTTTTTTAAAAAGCCTTGAAGGACAAGACAAAAGAATGTTACAGACTGAATGGTGAAGTTGGACAATTGAATATTAATACTAATGAACCTAGACACAATGAGAAGGAGCTTGAAAGAGTCAATGAAGTTCTTAGGAGTGAACTTGCAGCAACAAATGAATTCAAAGAAAAGTTCAAATCCAACTCAGAGAAGCTTGATGAACAACTTGAAAGACAAAGACCTAAAGGAGAAACTCAAGGACTTGGATTTGAGAAAGGAGAAAGTTCAGGATCAGGAGAGAAAATCAATTTATCAGAAAATTAGACTGAAGAACCTAAGAAGATACCTATGAGGCAATCTAATTTCAGTGGTAGATGATTTACATATAATAAATTTTTGCATAGAGTGAAGGAGTGCAAAAACAAATTATCTAATGCTACATCATTTTTTGGCTATTGTTTCACTTGCTACAAGTATGGACACAAATCAAATGAATGTAGATCAAAGGTCAATAGTTCTATGAACCAGAGGAACACAACCTGTTACAAATGCAACAACTTTGGACATATTGCAAATCAATGTAGGTTGAGGAAAAATCCAACAGACACAAGGTATAAAAATATGACATGTTTTAATTGCAAGAATTCTGGTCATATGGGTGGTCCCACAATAGTGTGTCCCACTTTTTTGAACATCCTGATTTTTGCTGAAATTGCACCTTTTTAAGAAAATATGATGATTTAAGCCTTGAGAGGTCCTATTTGAAGGAGTAAATTTAAAATGGTTAGATAAAATCCTCTTGGATGAAAATCCCTTTGGTATAATCCCTCTACTCCTCACTCACACCAATAATCAAGTCTCCTTTGAACCCATCAAAATGCTTACAAAAAATTGCTTTGACATTAAATTTTTGTGGGATCAAATAAATTCATTTGAAAAATCCAAATACAGGATGATAGTACTTCGAGAAAGCTTTCCAATGATTATGAGTTATATATATATATATATATAGTTTATTGAGACTTTTCTTTTTAAGTTTTAGTAAACATAGGTTGTCTGACCATTTAGCGACTTCTCTATTCGACACTTCTGAAAAAATAGTAAATTAGGGAAAAAAAATTATGAAAAATATCTAGGAAATAGGTATTTATGTTACCTTTCTATCAAAAAGAGATTAAATGAATTTTGATATATAGAGATTGAGTTAGAGCGATCCAAGTGAACCTATGTCCAAATTATAATTAATGTCACTTCATAACTCAATAAACTATTAAATATTCAACCAAATTGAATGAAACCAAATTGATTCCCTAGATATTTGTGTTGAAAAACTAAATTCAAAATAATTACATTCTTATCAGTTTTATAAAAAAAGTTATGTTGATCAAAGTGATTGTCACTCCTGAAAAATCTTGATTTTTTACAAAAACAATTTTTGAAGGAGAAGGAAAAATGGATACAAATAAATTCCAATTTTTTTTTTAAAAATATATTTATAAACTAGAAAAAAAAATGCTAAAACTCACTAGTTTACATCATCTTCAAATTCTTAATGGTTTTACGACAATAGATGTTCGAAAGCAATTTTTTTTTTTTTCAGAATGTTTATTTCAGTGTCAAAGTTGGCCAAAAAGTGGGACACAGTTTTGTGAGATCACCCATATGGAAAGAAATTAGATACAACAATGTAAGTGGTTCAGTAGATAAGAATAGTTTGCAAAATGATAAAGGTAAGAAAATAATTGATGTTGAGGAAGTCCAAAAGGAAATGAGAAAGAAAAGGTTTAGAAAAGAACAAATTGATGCTGTAGGAAAGACCACACTAGCTTCTGGTGTGGAAATTTCATTTGGGAATTGATTAGGTCATTGACCTAAAGGGGAGTTCTTCATGAAAATCATTACCTGACAGCTAAATCCGATAGAGAAGTGAATGTGATCCACATACTGAGATGCAGAGATAAGCTTTTGACATGTTATATCATTCACAAATTTGAAGGTTCAAAGATGAATTTGGTACACTCTGTTCTGAGACAGTTTGAGAATTAGAGTATAGACGCATTAAATGCGATCACTTTTCAGCTTGTGAAGTAACAAAAGGAAATTTTATGTTTTTATTTATCACCTTGAAATCTATAGGAGTTTACAGAGCAGATTGAAGCATTTCAAATGAGATTAAGGATATTTCATGATAATGTCAAGCTTTCCCTAAAATTGACGAAAATGTAATTTTCATCGCCCTATTTTCACTTTTGAAGGTTAAATCATTGAGACACCTAGGGTTGTTGACATAATTGAGAAACCACAACCTATCTTCAAGAAGCATCATTTAAGGCAACTTTTGATGACCCAAATGACGCATTTTCTTCCATACCATATAGATTTTTGCATGTAGAAGACACTTGGGCATACATACATTGTCATTTTAAGGAATTGGATGAGCGAGTGATTTCAAATCAGTGGAATGAAGTAACTAAGAATTCTATTTAGAAGGATGAATACAAAGTGTTGGTTGAGAAAAACTTTGTGTAGGTCATGGAATTTTCAGATTTCTTCGAGACATATTGGATTTGGTATGTATTAAGCAGAGTTCGTGATCAATTTATATGGCTAGATAAACCCTACAAGATCACAAAGGAAATTTTAAAGTTAGTAATTGGATATTGTTATGTTGGAGAAGTGGCTGCACTTAAATTGATTTAGAAGGACATTGTGACAAAATTGATAGATTCACAATGGGACAAGCGAGCAATGACAGTGAACAACATTTGACATCCTAATGTAAAGTTTGCATCCATGGTGCTAGGTTACAAAGTCTTCAATTCTAGAAGAGAAAATTTCATTTCTAGCACAATCATTTATGTTTCATACAAGATGATTAAGGAGAATGAAGATTATGACATTTGTGAATCATCAAGAGATCAGTTAATGAAAAATTTGGTGAAGATAAAGAAGGATAAGAGGGGAATATTCAAATATGGTAAGCTCTTGGTATATATTTTATTCTATATTTATGAACTACTTTCAAGGAATTGGGAATATAGTGTGGAAAAAGAATATACATGTTTCTATTCAGATTAAGAAACTTTATGGGATGCTTGAGAATCAGCCAAAAAAAAGTACTATGTGAGTTTTCTTTAAACAACTTCAAGTGTCTATGTAGATAAGGTACAAAATTCCTCTTGAGATTGTGAAGAAATATTAAAAAACAATATGTTTTATGGTAGAAATAGATGCATGTTTAATGGATGGAGTACAACCAAGAACATCATAGGTAATGCCCATGGGATATGAGGTGGATGGTCCACTTCTTGAAGCTTATGCAGAAGACATCCTACAAAAACTAATTGACACTTCATAAAATAGGTTCAGTGCATTCTCTGAGAAAGATCTTGAAGTTCATCTTGAGATCAATAGACTGACAAGAGAAAGAAAGATTGGAAAAGAGGTAGAGAAGATAGCAGAAAAGATGGGATTTACTAAGGAACAAGCTGAAGAAGAAATAAAGAAGTCAACAGAACAAGAAAAGGTAAAGGGAAAGGAGAAGGCAGTTGAAGAACCAATTGATGTGGAGGTTGATGCCCCTCTTGTATACATTCCATTTTCACAATTACTAATGGAAAGACAAACTAGTAGAGCAACTGCTACAATAAAAAAGGAGAATGTTTCACCAAAGAAATCTACATCTTCTACTCCTAAGGTAACAATAGGCAAATTAGTAAAGACAAATATCAATACTACTACAGCTGCAAAGAGAGTAAAGAGAAAACCCAAAAGAGCCTACAAAGGTGTTGATGAAGAAGATAAGGATGGTGCTACCGAATCTAATGATGCAATGAAAAAGATAAAATCAGAAGGTGATAAGGAAACAAGGATTGTTGAGGATGAACCTGCAATGAAGAGAACAAAAATTGATATTGGTAAGCCACTCTATTCTATTGACGATGTTATAAAGAATTTGACTATTCATGGAGTTTTGGTTCAAATAAAAAGATATTACAATAAGTATGATGAAGCTGAGAAGAGGAGAATTGAAGAAGGAATGATAGTATATTTGAACAAGTACAACAAAGCACTTATAGAGATCGTATGAAAATATTTATGGAAGGATATTGACTACATTAGAAAAAGAGAAGGAGATAAGATAAAAAGTCTTACTTCAACTCGGTCTTGTATTTCCAATTGAATAAATTCATAGGATTATTGACTTGGAAAATAAAGATTTCAGGAGAAAAAAAAGAATAAACAAGCTAATGATAGGACAACTTGATGAGGTATTTGAGGAGACAAAGAAAATTCTGTACTCATTGAAAATAACATGAATGTAATTCAGAAGAAGGATGTTAAGGAAACTATTGTTGAAAAAGTTGATTCACCAACTGATACACCTACTCAAATGGAAGAGGATGAACCTAATGCATACATTGGAGGAGTTCCTATTATTTTCACTGTGGAACCTTTGATAGAAAATGTAGATAATTCAAAGAATATCAGTTTAAATTTGACAACAAATGACTATGGGATTAATGACGAGGTAAAAAATGCTGAAATCATCGACATTAATCAAACAATAAATGATGTAATTGATGATGTAGAAGGAGAGAAGGATAAGGAAGAAGAGAAATTTCAAGATACAATTTTGGCCACAAATGTTCATGATGATGTAGAGATGATTTAACTTCTGATATCATTGAGAAGATTGAGGCAAGAGACAATTCAGAAATGCAGATTATGCAAGGTCCAATTGAGTTGGACACTCTCAATGAAAATTAGTTGATGGGACTTGCTACCATTTATCAGGCTAAGGCAAGAGAGAGAATCCCAAAGATCAATGAGAAGGGCACCAAAATTTAACCAAGGAAACAAATGTCTCAAGATAGATTATGCCAGTTTATGCACATTTGATCCAAATATGCCTACATCTAGTCAACTTGAGGGATTATTGGATGCTGTTGACTATAACTTTGAGACTTTAGAGAAGTATGCATTGAGTAAAATTCAAAATGAATTCGTTTTCAACAGATTCAATTAGTTAAATGTCATAATTACAAATGATAAGAACTCTTTGGGAGTTTCTATTCAACAACTAAAATATGCATTTAATGAAGGAGGTAAAGTCTATAAATAGTGTCAATTATCCGATGCATGTATCTGACATTGACAAAATCCTTAAGGACAATGAAGTCAAGCTAGAAGAATTATCACAAGGATTTGATCCTTTGAAAGAAATGACATCAATTCCTTTCAGTCAAGTGAGAAAACTAAATGATAAGATCGATTCACTTCTCACTAAAAGGGACATGATTAAGGGAAGGATCAGAGATCTAATAAATCAAATTGTTCAAAAACTTGGTAGTCTGTTGATAAGTTTTAAGGAAGCTATTGCAACCTTTGAATACCCTGATGCACCTGATTTGGTTGAAGCAAAAATGCTGGCATATGCTGTTTGTGGACATATTCAGATTGCAGAGAGCATTAAGAAGAGTTGGGACACATATTTTGCGGCTCTAAGGAGTAATTTTTAGATGTATTCAAAAATTTGTAAGTATACTTTGCACACCTATGTACATAAGCGGATGTTATAGGATTTTGGTAGATGAATTTTGAGGAAGTTCTATGCCTTTTCTAGTGATGTCAGAGAGAGAGAGAGAGAGAGATGAAAAATGACATATTCAGTTCAAGGGGAGTTCAATTTTTGGTAAGGAGAGATAAGGGAGATACTTTTTGGAGTTTGGCATTTTGCTTGGACACTTAGTCATTTTTTTGCTAAGTGTTGCCATCAATGCCAAAGGAGGAGATTGTTGGAAGGATACACTGATAGGAAGATGCTATATGTTGTCGTTGATGGAACCTACAAACTATTTTGGAGATATCTTGTCACATTATGATGATATCAAAGGTTTGAATATAGATTTGGATAACTATGTAATAATAGATCCAGTGTACATGTTTTGGTATATGGATTGGTACAGACACATTTGATCAAGTTTTGATGTGTAAAGCTAGGAGAAGGTATTATGTATCTTTTTCTAAGATCACAATAGTTTATATCATCATTTGGTGGAGTTATGATCTTATGAGTATTGGGTTAGTTGAGTCCAGTAAGAGACAAAGACACTTGGATGTTTGATTGTTCAACAATCCTATCGGGTCGATGATCTGATCGACTTGATTGTTAGAGATGTTAGAGATGACATGAGTAATGAATTATATGTTTGATTTCAAGGTTAGGAACATTTTTTTATGGGAGATCTAGCTGACACTTCACACGTTACCTATTTTGTTTTTGAGGTCGACAATGAACATGAACAACTTTGATGACCGGTATATAAGATCAAGTTTTTTGTGTTGATTGACATATGCAATGATTGGATATGATTTCTATATGCTGTATGTGATTTATGGATCAATGATCAGAGGATCAATAGTTAGATAGCCAATTAATTTTGTACTTCATTGGAATTGTATTGGCATTTTTTATGCTGTTTCTCAGTTCACCTTTTATGGATGAATCTTTTTGTATGTCAGTGTGCCTCTGAAGGTTGTATATTTGTTTTTGTATATTGAGTAGTGAGATCTAGGATGTAAGCCTAAATGCAAGCGCATTCCCCTTTTGTTCTTACACCCCTAATAGGATAACTTATTTATGCAGAAGTAATACTTGTGGGTTCTATCCCCATCGTGGTTTTTCCCTTAATTGGGTTTCTATGCAAAAATAATGGTGTTATGATGTTGTGGATGCTTTTCTTATCTGTTAGTTTTTTATTGTTTATTTATTTTAGTTTATGGTTGTGTAATCAAGTTAAAAAGTTAATAAAATCTTGAACACTGATTCACCCCCCCTCTCAGTGGTTCTCAATTGTAACACTTTTGAGTGTTGGGTAGTTAGTTGATAGGGGCTATCACTTGGAATTCAAGAATAGAATGTGTAGAGTAATTGGAAGCACTGGAATTGAGATTGCATCAGGTATAAATACCAGAGGTAACATATTTCAATTGAATAATTTGGAGAATAGATGCTTGATTGTTAAGATCGATGACAGTTGGTTGTGGCACAAGAGATTTTGTCATGTGAAATTTGATAACATTATAAAGATAAGCACTACAAATGCAATAAGAGATTTACCTAAATTTTTGAAGCCTACTAGTGCAACGTGTAAGGAATGTTAGTTGGGTAAGCTAACTAAATCTACTTTCAAAAGTAAGATCTATTCTTCAAGTGGACTATTAGAGTTGGTGCATATTGATTTATGTGGTCCCTCTAGAACTATAAATTATTATGTAGATAGATACTTTATCCTGTTCATTGAAGATTATTCAAGGATGATGTGGGTTACATTTTTGAAAGAAAATTATAAGGCATTTGATAAATTCAAGAATTTTAGAGTTATGGTTGAGACTAAGACATGTATGAAGATGAAATGCCTAAGATCTGAAAGAGGTGGAGAGTTTACATCTAGAGAGTTTTATGCATATTGTGAAGAGCATGAGATAAAGAGGAAAATGTCTACTCCACGAACCCCACTACAAAATGTAATTACAGAGAGAATAAATAGAACGAGTCTTAACACTCCAAGGACTATGATGATTGAAGGAAATATTTCACAGATCTATTGGAGAGAAGATATTAGCACTACAATTTATACATTAAACCGAGTTCAAATCAAGCATGGTACTGGTAAGACTCCTCATGATATTTTGTATGGTCATATTCCTACTGTGAAGTATTTTAGAATCTTTGGAAGTAAATGTTACATTAAGAGAGATCAAGATTTAGTAAAATTTGGTCCTAGAAGTGATGAAGGAATATTTCTTGGTTATTCTACCAAGAGCAAGGCATACAAATTTTATAATCACAGATTGAGAAAGATGATTGAAAGTGCTAATGTGAAAGTGGATGATTTTTTTATAAACTTGTTAGATCTTGCAGTTATGAATCAAATGATGAAGAAGGAAATCAAATTATGCAAGATCAGAATCAAAATCATAAACATAATGGATTGGTAGAACAAAATGAATAAGTTGGAAATGAGGAAGATTTGGAAATACAAGAGTCAGCTACACATGCAAATATGAAGACTCCAAGGTATGTAAAGTTAAATCATTCATAGAATCAAATTATTGGTGATAGAAACAAAGGTGTTCAGACTAGAGGAAGAATTGCTAGGAATGGAATTTGTTTGATTTCTAAGATTGAGCCTAAAAATGTTGATGAAACATGCAAAGATGAAAGTTGGATCAAATCCATGAAAGAAGAATTGGAACTGATTGATAAGATTAAGACATCGATTCTTGTTCCTAGACCCATGGACAAGAATGCGATCGGTACTAAATGGGTATTTAGAAACAAATTGAATGAAGATGGTGAAGTCATTCAGAACAAAGTCAGACTTGTTTGTAAGGGATATTCTCAGATGGAAGGTATTGATTTTGAGGAGATCTTTGCTCCTATTGTTAAATTGAAGCAGTTACAATGATTCTTGCATATGTTACTTACAAAAACTTCAAGGTATATTCGATGGATGTTAAGTCTGCATTTTTGAATGGAGAATTTGAAGAAGTTTACATTGAAAAACCTGATGGATTTCCCTTTAATTGATAAAGATGACATGGTTTTCTGATGGAGGAAAGCATTATATGGATTGAAGCAAGCCCTTAGATCCTTGTATGCAAGGTTAGATAAGTATTTATTGAAGATTGGTTTCAATAAAGATACTTTTGACAGTAATTTATATTTCAAAGTTGTTAATGATAACATTTTGATTGTTGAAGCCTTTGTGGATGATATCATATTTGGTGTAAATGACAAGTTGACTAAAGTTATTACGATGAGATGTAGAAGGAATTTTAGATGTCTATGATAGGTGAGATGAAATTATATCTTTGACTGCGAATTACACAAAGATATAAGGGTATTTTGATTTCTTAGTCTAAGTATGTGAAAAAATTGTTGAAATTTTTTGGTATGGATGATTCAAAACCTGTTGGTACACCTATGATTACTAGTTGAAATTTGAAAAATATTGATGATACACCTAATATAAATAAAACAAGATACAAATCAATGATCGGTGGGTTGTTATACTTAAGACAAACTAGACTAGATATTATGAGTGTTGTTTTCATTGTTGTTAGATTTCAAGCAGAATTGAAGGAATCACATGTTGTTGTTGTTAAGAGGATATTCAAATACTTGAAGGGAGCCACTGATTATGGCTTATGGTATGGTAAGGATGATAATCTCACATTGAGTGCATATACTAATGCGGATTGGGCAGGTAATGTAGATGACAAAAGAGCACAAGTGGTGGAGCATTCTTCTTGGGTAAGAGATTAGTTCTATGGGCAAGTAAGAAACAAAATTGTATATTACAATCTACTGCTAAAGCTGAGTATGTTGTTGCTGCTTTTAATTATGCACAAGTGGTGTGGATGAAACAAATATTGAAAGATATTAGAGTATGTATTGATGATCCTATTGCTATCTATTGTGACAATTCAAGTGCTATCAATATTTCAAAGAACCCTATGTCGCATTCCAAGAAAAAAACTATTTTTTATCAAATATCATTTCTTGAGAGATAAATTCAGTGAGAAAGAAGTTAGATTGGAGTATGTGTCTACTAAAGAGCAGATTGCAAATATATTCATGAAACCCTTGCCAATTGATACTTTTGAGTATCTCTGAGATACGCTTGGAGTGATTGCCCCTCCTAATTAGAGATAAAGATGCATTAAATTACATCAGTCTAGTGTGAGCTTACAAATATTTCATTCTTCTTGATTGATTTTTTGGTGGCTACTCCTTAAGGGGAGTAGTGAGCAGTGAATATTTTATGATTAGTTCATGAGGTATGTTGTTCAGAGATATTTTGTTGAGAGATGTTTGTTCAGATTGTAAGCCTCTATGACTTAGTGCATACATGTTCCTTTGTCATTGATGTAAAAGGGGGAGAGATATTCATGTGAAAAATAAGCATGTTGGGGAGAGATAGTAAAACAAGTATTTAATATTGTGGATATTGCTGGTAGTACTGCTAATATTGTTTCTTTGTGCATTGATTCAAAATTTTCACATCATATATTGCCATCAATTCCAAAGGGGAACATTGTTAGGATGTTGTTACAATTGTGCATATATGTGCTAGCATTAGTGTTTTGTCATTGATGTCAACATATCCCTACTCTTAGAGACAATGTTCCTGGTATGTTTAGTCAGATGATTTGATTGGTACAGTTACTAATTTGAAGATCTAATGTTGCGATTGTATAATTATATTTAGGGATGTTTATACTTGATTCTATTCAAGTGGTGGAGGATCACATGATGATTTGAGAGAGTTAGGATGGATTTATCAGAGATAGATATTTTGATTTTTTAGACTGTGACAATAGTTTAGTATTTGGATCAGTGTGGATCGGTTATGCAATATTATTGGTTGCTAACCTGGTGGTGAGTTTAGGATATGGATGCGTTTCCTCATCTCAAGTGGTTTGTCATTTGGATGTTGGAAAGAGAATATTCTTTTATGACAGTGGTTTCTATTTAGTGTTCTTGATGAGTAGAGAAGAGAAGTGTATAGATTCTATGATAGAGGTGTTCATATTGATGTCGTGGTATTTCACGTTGCTTGTTGATGTTTCTAGATCATGTTCTATTTGTGTTGCTGGATCACGTTGGATTATGTGATCAGATTTGGTGAATTTTGTGTGGCATGTTGTTGTTCTTATGTGTTCTTGGCCAACTTGGTGATGTAGCATGTTGCGAAGGATTATGGCATGATCTACCGATCTAGAGCATGTTCGAGAATGTTGTTATGGATCATTTCTATGTCTTAGTTGACATTCAATGGATCACATTGAGTATTGAGATATAGTGAATTAATATTTTGTAATTAGGTCCCTTGTCAATCTAGTTGAAATAAATTGATGTAATGTATATATATGTAATCATTTTTGGTAGCGAAAGTGTGTGTGTGTGTGTATGGAAGAGATAGTGTATTTACACTATGCAAAGAGGTATGAGTGGAATTTTCAATTGAGGTAGAGATTATTTCACTTCATTGGAAATATTTTGGCATATCAGAGATGCTATTTCTCAGTTCCTGAGTTTGGACTATATGTCCTCTATGATTTTTAATTAGAGATTGCTGTAAGGGAGTGAGCCTTCTTTAGGATCAAGATCCTTGTTGTATTTGGGCAGTGAGCTCTAGGCAGTGTGCTTGAATGCACATGCATTCCCCTTTGTAATACTCCTAACATGGTATAGTTCTTTTATTAGAGTACATTCATCTTGTGGGTTTGATCCTCGCCATGGTTTTTACACTAACATGGTTTCTACGTCAAAAATCTTGGTGTTATGTGTTGACAACTGTGTTATGATCTTACTTTAATGTTTATCATTTAGATATGAGATTAAAGTTTATAAATTGGTTAAAGGTTGATGATATTGTGGCACAACTGATTCACCCCCCCTCATAGTTGTGTGTTGTTCCTTAAGTATAACAATGGGACGTTTCGAGATTGGGGTAGCATAGTTCAGGTCACTAATTTTTTTTTTGAATTAAGAAGCCAACTCTTCATAAAATTGGTGTTGAGGAAAAGGGAAAGAAAATACTAAAATATATTTCTAACTCTAAGGTGACACACCAAAACATTCAAAATATATTAGATAAGCTTCAAGAATCCTCCAAAACCAACACATCATAACAATTAATAAATAATACTTTATCAAATTGTGCATAGAATACCATTATCCCTTCTTTGTTGAAGTGAGAACAAAGTAATACAGTTCTTAAAGAGACATATGAAAATATTCATATTACCTTGTGAGAGAACCTACTAAATCTCAAAAAGTAATGTAAATCCTTTATAGAGTTATTAGGTAAATGTTTCAATCTCAACATTCATCATAAACATGATATGATTCTAACCGTCCAACTACTATTATGAATGAAAGAGTAAATACATGGCTCAACAATATGAGTCTTGAGATTATAATCATAAGCGTAAAAAAATGAGAACAAGATAGATTACTCATTGGACACATAATTATTCATATATTCAATGATCAAAGAAACACAAAAAGGCTTAAAAGCACAGTTTGATATAACATGAATTGAACTTAAGGGAAAAATGAAAGTATTGGAAATTAATAGTCTTAATAGAGTACTAAAATATCTCTTCTTTTACTATTATCAAAGTTTCAAAGTAATAATAATGCTTTAAATCGAAGGGTCATTACTTTAAATATATTAGCCTTCTACCCTTAAATTTCCCTCCCCTTGACCAAAGAAAATTCCAGCCAAATGGTATTACATGCATCAAATCCATGATGAAGTAGTTAAAAATACTTGGGTGTGTGACCTCTCTGTCATATGTGATTACCTTAATGCATTTGAGAGCATTTATTTTCTCATTTTCCCTTACTGTTATTATTGCATCCTTAATAAAATTAATACTAATTCCTTCTCTTTGCAAATATTCACCTAGGACATGTGTTACTTGAGTAGGTGTTGTTTGGAGCTCCTTCCTTTCCTCCACACATAACATCTATGATGTGACACCTAACATCTATTTTTGACAAGGCTTGCAGGAAACAAATTAAAATTAAGGCACTAATAGGTGTCGAATTGAAAATTTCTCAAAACACTTGATGACTTCAAAGAAAAAATGCCCATTGCTATACTGAATGATATTTTAATTTTGTATTGGCCTTGAGATACTTTTAGACACATATACATGTTATAAAGGGACTCAAGATGATGTAAATTTGAAACAAGAGACGCAAGCGTCAAAGTTCCTGCCTATTGTGTAATGTTTTTAGGGGTAAGATATGGTGAAATAAGAATGTGTTTAAGGTAGTGTGGACAAATTGTGTGACACTAATCATGTAGAAATAAGAAGACATATTTTGGCACCAAAAGAAAACAATGTAAATTGAATATTTGAATAGCATGTTGAACAAAAGTTCATTATCTTTGTAATTAATTGTAACTTATGAAAGAAGTTATGGGGAAATCATAAATAATGTGAATTGAAAAAGGATCATTTGTGTGCGAAGGGAGGTTTTAAATTTTCCAAGCTACCTTACTCCAAAAAGGAATCAAAAAGCACCAAATCAATTTTGTAGAAATTCAGAAGTCAAAAGATGCACACTTACTTTTATGTTTTATGTAAATCCCCAAGTCTAGAGTTTGAATACTTACTCTAGAATTATAGAGTTGTGATTTTGACTATGAACAAATTTGTAAGGATGGAAATCTTGATGAGATGCAAGAATTGAAAGACTAAAATGAAAAGGAAAACAAAAAATAAACTTTTAAATAAGAATATTAATCAAATCATTTTCTCATAAGTCTAAGACAAACAACATAACATGAACATTGAGAATCTATTATAAAATTTAAATTATTATAA
>MU223294.1:1012493-1079247 GCA_018584345.1 Thuja plicata
TTATTTTGATTTTGCAACCAACATTTTTGTTTGATATATTGAATGGGGTGAAAAGAAAAATAATTTTGATGATTTTGTAACTTCAAATTTTCATATGTATACTTTAGAAAAAATAGTATTATTTAATAATGATAAATATGGCCAGCTATCTATTATTTTAATAATATAACATAACAAAATAGCAAATAGGACAAAATAAATAAATTATTATTAAAAATATAAATATATATTTAACTATTAATATCTTATATTTATTATTTTAATAATATAACATAGCAAAATAGTAAATAGGACAAAAGAAAAAAGATCAAAACAAATTATTTTATAAATTATATTAAACATTTATTCTAAGCATAAAGAGTTAAAAAATTTAAAATTTAAAAATAAACAATTAAAATTAATTGTTTTTAAAAACTATAGTTAAATAAAAAAGACATTTAAGAATTTTAAAATCTTAAATGCTAAAAGTAGTTGAATATAAAGTATATCATTATATTATATAGTTTAATTTCAAAAAGATGGCAAATATTGATAGCTCCAATAATGAGTAATACATTTATAATGTACATTTAGTACAAATGACAAGACACGCTTTTTAATGCTGCAATAAATGACTACCATGTGCTTTTTTAATTTTCTTTTAATTAAGCTTTTAAAATGTGAATTTTCTCATTGCCTTTTTTGTTCACAGCCAATATAATTATAAATATATAGCATTATTTAGATTTTTTAAATATGTTGGAATTAGCAAACTTTACAAAACAGAAATAGACTTAAAAAATCTTGAAATCTGATTGGTCAGATTAATTGCATTTCAAAACTAAATGAATGCAATAGTTTACCTGCCTATGGCAGGAACTAATAATCAGGGTCTGACCTTCCCAAGAATAAAATCGAAAAAGAGCACCAAATCCCTTTTTACGAATCTTAAAAATAACATCCTTGATTAGCCTTGTCCCTCTTTTGAGAGTATCCCAAATCATAGAACCCTTTCCCATAAGGCTACACTGAGACACACCCAAACAAATTTCTCCATGGAGATACTTATGAGTAAGAATTCTAGCACAATCGTGATCCTAAAAAGTACATCTCCAATATAAATTGAATGCTAAAACCTGACCAATTGAACTAGTTGGTTGAATCCCAAGACCTCCCTTTTGTTTTAGTCTGGAAATAAAATCCCATCTGACCAAACTCCATTTGAAAGAGAGAATATTACTAGGCCAAATAAATTGGTGAGAAAGAGAGAACAAAATCCTATCTGACCAAACTACATTTGAAAGAGAGAAAAATACTAGACCAAATAAATTGGTAAGAAAGAACATAAAAATCATTAATAATGCTAGATGGGGAGACCCGCATAAAGAATATGCAGATAGGAAGAGTATGCATCACCAAATTTAAAAGAGCCACCCTACTAGTAGAGAAATCCATCTACAGGTCCAATGGCTAAATGTTTTATGAAAATTATCAAGAATGTCCTACCAAAACTCTTTGTATCTAGTTCTCATACCAAGAGGGATGCAAAGATAAACCAAAGGAAAAGAGAAAATCTGAAATATGAGAATTTGAACAATCATTCTTTGAATAAGATGAGGACTATTAAAGAAGAAGATAACAAACTTGGCCTCATTAATTTTTTTTTTACCAAAGACGCCATATAAATTTCTATCCCATATTTTTCAGCTATTTTTTTTTATGAATATATAAATTTTTTACTAATTTTTAAAGTTGACACACCTTGTAAATAAATATTTTAGCATGCTCCCCCTTAAAATTTTTGAAAACTAATAAAAAATCAAAATTTAGCTTTTTATAGGTGTTTAAAATAGAGTCTAGTTTCTAAAAATGTAATTTTTTTCAAAATCCAATGAAAGAAAGAAAATCTATGCTCGAAGTACCACATGTTGGTTTTTGAAAAAAGATGAACATACTAACAAAATAAATTAGAGATGAAAATCTTAACACGATCAATATCTAAAAATGAAATATGTTTAGATAACTAATAGAGAGCTTATCAACATCATAGTGTTATTTTTTGCATTGAAACACTTGCGAACCTAACAAAGAGCACAACACAAATTGTGATAAATTTGTAGATTTTCAGGCAAACACATCTTATGTCTAAAATGGGTTTTCAAGCCTTTGGGTTGGATTCCTAAGGCAAATCTAAATATGGTGCACAAAAAATAAATTTTTTTTTTTTTTTTTGTATTTGTATTTGGCACCAAATGGTTTTATTTGGCGATCTCTCTCTCTCTCTCTCTCTCTCACACACACACACACACACACACACACATTGATTGGATATTTTGAACTCAAGTCAAAATCCCTCTCCTAAAAAGAATATTTACATGAAATATAATATAAATCTCTCTCTATCTCTCTCTCTCTCTCTCTCTCCCATGTTTGGGTTTGTACCACCCTCTCTCTCTCCCTCTCTACATCTCCTTTCCTCTTGAGAGTTGATTTCTTGTATTGATACGTTCTTCCATCTCTCTCTAACTCTTTCTCTCTTATCTCCCTCACAACTCTCACCTCCAAGACTCTCCCTCCCTTTCTTCCTATCCCACTCCCCCTTCCCCTCCATCCTTTCCCCCATATCTATCTCCCTCCTACTCTCTTATTTTAGACTCTCCATTCTCTAGGTTGCCACCTCTTCCTCCCATCCTCTCCCCCTTTTATAGATTTCTCCCTCCTTCCCTCTCCACCTCTATACCTCTCCATCTATGTATTATTAACCACCTCTCTCTATCACCTTCTATTTATCTCATTCCTCTCTCTCCCCATCTAAGTCTCTCACCTCTCTCTACCCCTCTAGTTACCTCTCTCTCTCTCTCTAGTTCCCTCACTCCATCCATGTATATCTCTCCCTCCATCCACCCCCCTCTCTCTCTCTATTCTTTTGTCTCTCCTTTTCTCCCTCTTCCCCATCTCTAGATAATTATCTCTCCCTCTACTTTAAAAGGTGAGTATGTGCAAGATCATGAGGGGACAACAAGTGGCAATGGGAAAAAATGCAATTTATGCATTGCCAAAACACCAAAATTTGCTTTGAATTTTTCCATGGGTCCGAAAAAATTTGAATTTTCTTTATTAATACCTGTATGGTTTAAAAAGGGAAGCAATGCCATGGTTAGGGAAGATCACTTCACCCTTTTACCAATTTTATATTTCAGAAGGAAGATGCCTTACTAGGTTCAAGATGAGGCTCAAATGCTAATTGAGACAATGATCCTTGACTTAAATATGATAAATGATGAAATGGTAGTGATGGATTCATGCAATTAAGTTGATTAGAGTGATTAATAGACAAGTTGTAGAAAATTGGAAATAATAGACTAACCTGGGTACACAGCGAGCAAAAAAGTACATAAATGGAAAGTAGAGCATAGAACTGATTGTACCTCGGTATAGGCCACCAATGACATCCTGTACCAGGCAAAATTGACTAATTTTTTTGGGTCCATCTGATTGTATCCAATATTCCTAATCCCGATTCGGTGGCTCCACAACCTATTCTTGTGCACAAAAAAATAGGGAAAAATGTTTTATAAAGGGATTTTCCTTGGTCAAACGCTTATTTAGGAATCAACCTTGAAATTGGAAATAATTTGCATAAAGGAAAGCATGTAAAAAAGGAAAATGATATATTTACCTTGCATAAACCCTCATGGATAGATGTAGAAAATCACTTATACCCATGAAGATGCTTGAAATGTGCTTGAGATACAAAGACTTGACCTTGGAAAGAAATGTAGAATCCAGGATACCCTCACAAATGTATAAATCAATCTACAATGGAAGTTCTTTTACATTTTGGTGAACCTGCGATAGACAACTCTTTCTTTTTGGTGTTAGATTTTCATCTTTTATGTTAGATCTTGCATGCATATTAGATTAGCTTTCTTTTATGTTCTTGCATTTACATTTCAAAAATTAAAATCAAAATCTTGTGTTTCCTAAATTAGTTCATTTGCATTTCATTGGTGTATAAGCTTTACCACTTCTAGTCCTACTTATAGTATCCTGGTTAGAAGAAGCCGTAGACTTATGGGTTCCTTTGATCCCGAGTCTTCCTCTCCTTTCCTTAGGATCCCGGATGAAAATTTGATCACTCAGGATTTCAATCCTTCTATGGAGCATAACTCTTCTTACTCATCTTATGACGAGGATGATGCTTTAAGAGCTCCTCCTGAACAAGTGCAAAAACTTTCAACCGAACTTGATAAAATGGGAAATTGGCTTATTCAAGAAAACCATAATCAAGATTCCATCCAAGCTATAGAGGCTCTTAAGAAAGTCCTTTGTGATAGTGACCAAGGTATTAATATCTTGCGTGGTATCAGTCATATTGTGCTTTTAAATGTTAAACCTTTAGCACAAGAGGCTCAAGATCTAGGATTCACTCCTCCTATCACTAGTGAGGGACCTTCTTCTGTTCCTTTACCAAGCATTCCTACTTATACTCCTTTGATGAATACATCTCTCCCAATTTCATCTATTCCTGTGAGTGTTCCACCGGTATCTCTACCTACCTCACAACCTTCATATCATAGTGTGCCTTTTACTTATTCCAATCCCCTTCCAACTGTGGTTCCAAGTATTCCACTGGTTGTGTCTTCCATTCCTGCTGCTTCCTACACTTTTCCTAGTGTTCCTAATATTTCTATGCCACCTATTTCTTCTAATGATTCCACAATTATTAGTTTGGCTCAAACTGTGTCATCTTTACAAAAACAACTTGCATCCTTAACCCAATCCAAGTTTAGCATTCCTACATGTGACATGGGTAGTCCTTTATCCTTAGACATTATTCATGCTACTGTCCCTCAGCAAGCTGATATGCCTCGTCTTGAGAATTACAATGGTAAAGGCGATCCTGTTACTCATGTTAAAACATTTCAAATCCTTTGTAGTGATTATGCTCATGACCATAGGATCTTAGCTAAACTGTTTGCTAGGAATTTTCATGATAAGGCCTTGCAATGGTATTGTTCTTTACCTCCCTATTCTATTGATTCTTTTTCAAAACTTGCTAATACCTTCGTTCAATAATTTCAAAATAACATTGGTCTGCAAGTTTCCTTAACTCATTTAATGCATTGTAAACAAAATATTAAGGAAAAATTGACTGATTTTATTGGTAGATTTAAGCATTTGTATGCTTTGATTTCTTATCCTGTTCCTGATATTGATATTCAACATATGTTTGTTTAAAATTTACAAAAGGATATTAGAGATAAGATTCTGCTTACTGAATTTACCTCTTTTCAACAACTTTGTGCAACACTTCATCATTATCAATTACAAGTGAGTCAATTTGAGAGAAACACTCCAATGACTCCTGTTCCAGTTGATAAGAGTGATGCTGCTCCTAATCCTAATAAGTTTTAGAAATCTAACAACTATATCAAAATTAATAAACAGATAAATGCAGTTGCTGATCAAGTTGCTGTTGCATCCAACAATGCCACTTCTGCATCCACTGCTTTCAGTATGAATCGTACGTTTACTCCTCTATCTGAATCTTTACATTCTATTATGAGTAGGTTGTTAAGTACTAATGATTACCTTGCCTCCTATTCAACCTCTTCTCCCTACCACGATAGCATCAAAATCCTTTGATTCTAAAGCTTTTTGCCAATACCATTGCCAGAATGGCCATGATACTGAAAAATGTTATTCTCTAAAGCATAAGGTTCAAGACTTAATCGATTCTAATGCTTTATCTGTTGATAATTTTGATGGTAATGAGAACAAATTCATCTCTCCTCCTAATCAAAACCTTCAAATCTATACTAATCCTTTACCTACACATGATACTAATACCATCGATCAACCATCTTCTATGAATATTGTTGATCTTAATCACATTGTTAATCATGTGGAGTGTGCTATTTCACCTCAACCTACTATTCAAGATCCTTCGCCTCCACTTCAACTTCAAGTTCCACCTAAACCTCAGAAAAAAACTAAGGATAAGCGACCTCAAAAACTTTCAATTACCTTTGATGATTCTGAGACTATTAAGGCTCCCGATGGTCCCCTTTATATCTATGCTAGGATTTCTAAGATACCTATGCGTGGTTGTCTTATTGATCCCGCATCTTTAATAAATGTCATTACTGAGGAAAACCTTTTTATGAAAAACCTATAGTGTGACTGTTATGATCCATCAGATGCATGGATCCAAACTTGCAATGATTTTCTCTATCCTGCACTTGGTTCTATTAACTTCCTTGTTGAACTTTGTGGTAAAGTTGTAGATACTACCTTTATTGTCGTTCCTACTTCTGATCAATTTCAAGTCAAATTTGGTTTTCCTTGGATAACTGCTATGCATGCTATTGCTTCTATTCTTTAATGTCTTTAGTTCATTCATAATGGAGAAGTAAAAATTATTAATCATAGTTTGTATCAACCTTCTAGGCCTAGATATTGTGCTACTCTTGATTTCTTTTGGCCTTCATTACCTAATTCATGTCCTCCTCGTCCTGACAACCTTTTTCGTTCATATCAAGCCTATAAACATCGCAAGATAGTCGAGTTAAGCATGCCTCAGATAGATCTTAACCGTGGTCTTTTTCCCTCTCCTTCCATACCTCCTTTATCCATTACTGCTAGCTCTATTACTCAACGTCCCAGTGTCACTTCTCAGCCTACTGTGAATCCTACCAATCCTCCTATTGAATGATCTTGAAAGAATGGAGACTTGGAGATCTTGATCTTGGATGATCTTGAAAAAATGGAGACTTGGAGATCTTGATCTTGGATGCTTGCCTTCAAATCTTGAATCCAAATGCTCAATTGCTCTGGGCCGACCATAAAATCAAAAATTCTGCTAAAACCCCAATATTGGGCCCTAGACTAATTTAGGGCACCACTTGCCTGGGACTAGATTCAATTGGAATCCTATCCTAGGTACATGCCATCAATGACATCCTATATCCTTGAAAATGAGCCATAATTTGGCAGGGATGCCGAGATATAAGAAAATAAGTGAGGGAAGAAAATATAGGTTGCTAGGATCAAGCATAACAAAAATTCAAACCTCAAAATCACCAAAATGAGGTCTAATAGGTCATAGTAAAGTACCCAATTATAGGAGCTAACTTTTTAGGACTATACATTTAGCCCCCACTTTACCGTGATCATGAGACAATTATATTATCAAGGTCAAGGAGACAAATAAACAACAAGCCCCCAAGTGACTTAAGTCTTCATCAAATTCAAAACCAATATAAAAGAGGCATCACTCAGAGAGAGAGAGAGAGAAGAAATAGAGAGAAAGAAAAGAGACATGCCCACTAGCCTAGTAAGGTATTGCCTTACTATGGATCACATAAAGAGAAAGCTATGTAAAAGATGTCATTGAAGGTATAACAAGCTGTATTATGCTAGTCAACCCATCAAAGAGGATCAATCCTTAAGGAAATCATTGTCTCCATTAAGGGATTAGACAAACGTGGTCAGGCCTAAGGAAAGAATTGTATCCATAAGGATCAAAGAAAAGGAAGATCAATCCTTAAGGAAAGCATTGTCTCCATTAAGAGATCTAAGACAAGGAGGATTAGTCCTTTAGGAAAGTATTATCTTCATTAAGGGATGTAATGAAAGGATAAACATAAGGAAATCATTGTCTCATTAGTCATCTACAAGAGAAGTTGCATTGGAACATTGTGTATGTGCGTCCAAAATGTTAAACAAGGAGTGGAGTGTATGCCCCCACATTAAAGTGATTGAAAATGCCTTAACATGAGCAATGGATTTAATGAAGCATACATACACCCAAAATAAATGTTTCCACCATGAGATTCCACCAAGAAAGGAAAAATCAAGGGGAATGAACACATGACAAAAGAGAGCATGAGAGGGATTCACTAACTCTGGGGTTAGTATGATCATATGCTAATACTTTTATATTATATATCAAAATGCATCATTTATTAAAGGTAGTAGAACTACAAAGAAAAATGGAATAATGTGACACAAGAGGTACAAAGAAGAGTATTTTTGGGCCAACATCATATAGACCAAATAGGTAGCTACTATTGTGTATCATCCCCAATCAGACAACACCAAGGCACATTTACAAAAAGTGGCACATGCACAATAACATGTAACATCATATAGAAGAAGTGAGATACAAATAGAGGAATGCTACAATAGGTTGATTCCTTTATCACATTGCACCAATGGAGAAACAAGGTTCATTTAAAGAAATCTAAACAAAATATACATCAAGCAACACATCACAGGGGAAGCACATCACGACAAGCAAGCAAACACATAAAATCCACTGCACAAGAGGAGCTAATCAAGCATATCTCCTGCCCCCCATCATAGTCTATAGTGTTTAGGGAAGGTGGGAAACACACAAGAGAAGCAACAACAAGCTTAGTAGACGGAACAATAGCTAGTTCCAAACTAGGACCAAGCTATGAAGATGGGTCACTTTGCTTGTCATTAGGACTAATAGACAATTTTTGTGAAAACATAGTTGGTAAATCATGATTAACATCAATGAGTTCATACATATCATTAGAATCAATAGCATGAATATCATTCTTATTTGCATTAGGAATATCAAAAGCATCATCATCAATAATATATTCTTCATCCAAATTAATTATAATAGAATCCAAGATACAAATAACATTATCTACAAATAACATTATCATATTTATGTGATTTCATATTTTTCAAGTTGACTTCCTCTTTTGGGCTATGCATGGGTTGGTCAAAGGGAATCAAAGCATCAATACATGTTTTGTGTGAAGAAAGGTGTTGGGAAACACGTTGATGAGCTCTAGCACAAAGTTTATAGTGATGATCATGAGCACAATGATTATGCTTGGTTTTGCTAGAAATTGGGTTTGGTTCAGGATCAATCAATATTGGGACCTTTTATTCTTTAGGAGGAAGAACATAAGGAACCACACTAGGTTGAGAGATAGCATTAGCAGAGTGTTTATAAGATATAAGAGGTGAAACATAAGCATATATGAATGGTGTAGGTGGTGTACGGAGAAGTCCAGGTCTAGGGAAAGGAGATGGAACATCCTTAATATTTCTAAGCTCACAAATATTTTAGATCTTATATTTCTGATATGATCGAAAGAGGTTATCTCTATAGGGTTGAGTTGATTGAGACATATAAGGCCAAAATAAATCAAGGCCAATAGACTCTTGAGGTATAGAAGGTCGATAGGGACTATGATTAACAATCATGATTTCTCCATTATGAGGAAATTTCAAACATTAATAGATAGAAGATGCTATAGCTTTCATAGTGATAAGACAAGGAAGACAAGGTTTGACTTGAAATTGATCAAAAGTTGGGATGAGAAAAAAGGTGTCATCTAAAGTTTTGCCACCAACCTCTACTAAAAATGTAATAGAACCATGGGTAAGATAAAGGAAACTATTGCAAGTTAGATAATAACATCAAATTTATCATAGAAATCATGTTGCAATAGTCTATTATAAAGATGTTCTTCAGTTATCACATTAACCATGCAAGTAGGGTCGATAAGGACACCACAAAAATAAAGATCATTAACCTTTGCAACAATATAAAGGAGACCATCAGGTGCCTTAATTGTCTCACCAGGGTAAAAAATAATGCAAAGCTCAGGTTGAAGTTCTAGTTTAGGTTTGGTTTGATCAATGAGGTTGAAAATATTATTGGCTTCATCACACTTATCATCATAGTCAACAACATGGGTAGAAGAATAATGCAAAGATTGGGTAGACTCAACATTATTGGTTGAATGGGATGGTAATGGATTGGTATATATTTGCAAATTTTGGTTGGGAGGTGCTAAAAATTTGTTTCCTTGATCATTTACACCCTCAAAAAATATAGTATTATAATCAATGAGGTCCAAAATAACATATTTCAAACAAAAACATTTCTCAGTATCATGACCAGGTTGACGATGGTATTGACAAAATTATTTGTGATCAAAGTGTTTCGGAAAAGGTTTTGATTTTTAAATTAGTTTAAAGGAGAAAGAGTTAATACTTTAGCATTAAAAAAATTCAACATTACATTATGCAAAGATTTAGAAAGATGAGTAAAATTATGAAAAGGTTTAAAAATAGATGAAAAAAGGAGCCACACCTTTGGATGCTGCCGCCACTTGGTCATCAACATTGTTTGATAAATTATTGATTTTGATGAAGTTATTTGGATCTTGAAACTTGTTAAAGTTATTGGATGTGACATCACTATTATAAACTAGAGCCATTGGAGTGGTGCTCTCAAACTGAATCACTTGAATCTGATAATTATGAAGCACTGCACATATTTGAGTAAAATAAGAAAATTCAAAAACTAGAATCTTATCTCTACAATATTTTTATAAATAAGAAATGAAAATACGTTGCACATCAATATCATGCACAGGTTGAGAAATCTGAGCATGCAAATGCTTAAATATACTAATAAATCAATCACTTTTTATTTAACACCTTATTTAAAATGCATCAAATTAGTCAAAGAGATCTTAAGATTAATATTGTTTTGGAATTGTTGAATAAAATCATAAGAAAGTTTTAGAAATGAGTCAATAGAACAAGGAGGCAAAGAACAATAACATTGCAAGGATTTATCTTGAAAGGTTCTATTAAATAACTTAGCCATGAACCTATGATCGTGAGAAAAATCACTACATTATGTTTAAAAAGTTTTGACGTGGGTCAAAGGATCACCTTTACCATTATAAGTCTCATCAAATATATTTGAACATATAATGGAAGAGAGTATATCAACAATCATTTTGAGAAATTTTGCATAACATAGGGGATAGATATACGACACATAGTTCCATATTCTCCCAACAAAATGGTGTTTTGATTAAGTAAAAATAGGTTTTGAAAGGACCCAAAACATTTTAAAACGCAATCATAGGATAAGCATCAAAGATCAAGACCAAAATGTGATAAAACACCCAAAGAAACATAGGCCCAAGGCCCCAAAAGTAGAAAAAGATAGTAGATAGAAAAAAAGACAACAGCAAAAAAAGACATCAAAAAGAAAGCAAGGCAAGAACTAGCAAGTTTTCATCAGTTCTTTATCATGGATGACTAGGAGCTCCATGTTTCTTACAGACGCCTTCAAATCCTCCAAATTATCATCCTTCTTTCTGGTGCTGGCATAGGTTATTTTACCAGGCCCAGTGATTTCCTTAATCTCCTTGGTTTCGTCTCCCCTGTTTTGCTCCATTTTGGTCACCATAATCTTATTGTGGTCCGCACAGGCCTTCAGGATTTGGAAGCTTTGTTCGCTGATTATCTTCAGAGTTCTTTCCAGCTTCTTCACTTTACTCTCCAAGATGGTGATCCTACTTTCACAGTTGCTATCCTTGACCTCCTTGTTCAAATCATTAAGCTTCTTTTCCATTTGGAGGACAGTGCCACTGAGATCCCTAAAGGACTCACCTTTGCGCACAACTTTGATCCAATCTTCCAAGCTGGTAGCCAGGGGCTTTTCACCAAAGTTCACCTTTCTTATCATGTTGAAATTTTTTTCCCTCTCCTTTAGGCCCGTCTTGATTTTCTCAGTATCGTGCGCAATGTTAACCATGAAATGACCAAAAGCCAGAATGCTCTCTTTTTGATCCTGCCCAATCTGAACATCACCTTTTTCTTTGTTGCCAACATCATCACAAACTTGATTGGTGTCCACATTGCCTTTCTGGTTACCAAGAGGGGTAGTATCTTTTCTGACATTGACATTACTAATTTGATTGGTCTCCTCCATGTTATGCTAAAAATTCTGGGCGTCATCTTTAGTATCATATCCTCTACTTTCAATATCTTTTTGATTTTTAGTACCCTTATTTTTCTTATTCTTTCTGGGGCTTTCATTCATTTCATCCTCCTCATATGAGGATATAAGAATACCTTTTTTATTTTTACCTCCTTTGTTCTTCTTGACGTTTGTATTATTCTCTTTTTTGGGGGGGTTTTCCTCTTTTCCCTTTAGGGTTTGTCTCCTCCTCATCCATATTGTCATCATCTAATTAAAACTCAGAATTAGACTCTTCCATCTTTTCCTTGTTTTTGCTAGTTTTTGTAGAGGTCCCTTTTGATTGCCTTTCCCTTTGGCATTGTTTCCCGATGTACTCATCGAATCATTCTCAATGTCCTCCTCAAATTGATCACCTGACTCCTCATCCTCTTTTTCTTCATCACCAGAGGCGTTTCCCTTAAGGAAGGGTTTGTCAACTTTCTTAACTTTTAATAGATTGTAAATTAAAACTAGGAGACCTTGATGGGAAGCATGATCCCCATTAGGGTCTTTCTGTTAGTAATAACTGAGAGGGGGGGGGGGGGGGGANGAGAGGGGGGGGGGGGGGTGAATCAATGACGTAAAAAATTAATCCTTAAATCAACCCTTCAAACTTAGTACCACAAATTATACCTCTAGTTATCTTTAGTTCTATAAGATGAATGCCTTGAAAGACTTTTATCAAATTACTACTTGTCAGAATTCTTTGTAAAATTTCTTCTATATGTTTACCGATAAGCAGTCTTTCTATTTATCGAAACACAGTAAATAACTGGTGTATACCGATCAATCCAGAATAACTTATGTGAAATGAAAAATAGTAAAGTAATGAAACATAAACACATAACACATGGATTTTTAACGTGGAAACCCTGTTAAGGGAAAAACCACTATGACCGGTACCCTAAATTTTTACTCTTCTGAAGTGAGATCAGTTAAGAGCCAACCCTGTTAAAGGTTACAAACACACTGTTAGGTGTGACCTTGTTAGCAGATTTAAAAGATAGTTTGTCACTTAGTATCTGACATCTAATGCTACCATCCTTGATCAAACACTCACTTGGCCTGTCAATAAGTATCGGGTATATCCAATGCTACTTTCTATGATCAAAATTTTTGATACTCCTTGGGATGTATCTCAATTGTAAAAGACTTTTAAGTCCTTCTTGGTTAAGAGACTTGATGCTTCAATGGTTAAAATGAAACAATAAATTGATCTGCTCACACATACAACTTGAATTGCAGATTTTTAGATCTATTGTAAGTGCATTACCTCTCTGATCAATATAATCAATTCAATACCTTTGCTCCACACTGTTCTGCTCTATGATGCTGTTTCACTGTTCATCGGTGTCTACAGAATCTAGCTCTTTCCTCAGCTTGTTGATCAGGTCTAAATGAAGAATTTGTTCTCCTTCAGAATCTCTTCAACATCTATTCTTGTTATTCCCCTTCACCACCTTCATAATGAATTAGGTTGTCTCTTTATAGACATGATTTCACTATTTCTTGGCTTTCTTGATCTTGGCGTGATCCACAATTCTCGCCAATTAGATTTAAAGAAAAACTCTTGTTTTATCTCATAGAGATCTTCTTGCCAACTGGACAAAGTAGCTTTAAATCC
Organism: Thuja plicata; assembly: GCA_018584345.1. Taxonomy (NCBI): domain Eukaryota; kingdom Viridiplantae; phylum Streptophyta; class Pinopsida; order Cupressales; family Cupressaceae; genus Thuja; species Thuja plicata. Next base: position 1,025,918 of record MU223294.1, read on the forward strand.
TTTACTTATCCTAGGCTTTATCTTGTTGATTAAAACAATGATAAGTATCAGTTAAGTTAATTTTTATCTCTTTACAGCTAAGCATTTTTTCATTTCTAAACTCTCTATTCTGTCGGTCAATACTTCAGTTAGTCTTCAGTGATAACTGACTGTTCCGTCGGTGTGACTTCAGTTGTCTTCGAGATCTCCGTCCGTCGGGCAACACTGTAATTCTGTTTGTCGGGTTACACTGTGCTTTTCTCGTCGGGCAATACTGTGACTTTTCTCATCGGTAATGCTGTGCATTTTCTCATTGGGTAATGCTGTGACTTTTCTCTTTTACTCTGTCCTTTGGTGTACACTCCGTCGGTGTATATAGTTACTTTGTGAATACTTGACTTATATGCATTAATGATAGCATAGCCTTTGATTCATCGATTCTTTGAAGTCTTTGGCAGTATGTCCATGACCATACAAATTATATTAAGTTTACATCAATGAAAATACAATACATTAACTGATTTAATGCCTTGCATGATCATCAACTTAACATCTTCAAACATTCAATCAGTTATAGTTCATCACTTTCTGCAGACTCCTTGGACTTTCTCATAGAGTTAAAGAGATAGTATGGAATACTAATTATTTCGTCATATCTAAAGTGATTTAAAATGAAAAAATGATGCCCATAGGCATGAGAGAACATACAAAATGGTGTTGCTAAACGTAAAAATATATCTTTAAAAGAGATGGAAAATTGTATGATTCATTCTAAGGGCCTCACACCATCATATTGGGATAAAGCAATCAATTGTAAATGTTACATTTAGAATAGGGTTCCTCATAAATCCTTAAAGGATATCACTCCCTTTGAATCTTGGAAAGGATGAAAACCTATTGTTGAGCATTTTAGAGTCTTTGGGTCTCCATCTATGGCACACATTCCAAAAGAACAATGCAAATCCATGGATCCAAAATCCCAAACTTGCATCTTTTTTGGCTATCTAGATGGTGTAAAAAGCTATCACTTACTCCACCCTTGGACACACAATTTGTTTATTAAGAGTAGTGTTAAGTTTCAAGAAATGCCTCGTGAAACTATACTTGACACTTCTCAACTAGATGTGGACTCTTTAGATCTTGATTACAATATTGATGATTCATATGATGCACACCTGACTTCTAGAGCTGCATCTTCTTCCTATAGTGATGATAGTGATAAGGACTCATCTTTATCTAGTTTAGGGATTCCATTAGTGGTTGATATTTTTACATCACCCATACATCACACTAGATACATGATGTAGATATTGGGGTACAAGATTCAATATATGATAGTATAGATTTTTAGGGGGGCCACAAGCCTTCTTTGCTTCAGTTTATGATCTGCAGACATTTAGAGAGGTATCTGGTATACCCGAGTGGGATATTTCTATAGATTAGGAATATGATTCAAAATAAAACTTGGGATTTGACTTCACTTCCTAAGGGAAGGAAGTTAGGTCACTTTAGGTGGATATATCTAACTAAATTTGCAGCAAATGGGTCAATTGATAAGTAAAAAGTGCACTTGGTTGAAAAAGGGTTTTCACAAGTAGAGGTCATTTTCTATACAGAAAGCTTTGTTCTAGTAGCTAAGATGACTTCAATTAGACACACTCTAGCTATAGCTGCAACACATGGATGGGTTATACATTAGATGTATGTGAAGAGTGCATTTCTTCATGGAGACCTTGAGGAGGTGATTTATATGGAAAAACCACTAGGGCTTGTTCGTGATTCATCATTTTTCAAAATAAGAAAATCTATCTATGGCCTCAAACAAGCCCCAAGGGCTTGGTATGCCAAGATGGATACTTATCTTTCTATCTTTAGGACTTACTAGAAGCCATGTAGATCCTAATGTGTATCTTTTGCAGTAGGATGATTCTTTATTGATACTGGTACTTTATGTTGATGATCTTTTGATTATAGGGAGTACTTCATCTATCATTGCAGTAGTAAAGTCAACATTTCAGGACATATTTCACATGATACATTCGGGTTTATTGCAATACTTCCTTGGCATTGAGATTTCACAGTTAGATTCAGGGATTACACTTGCTCAACCCAAGTACACTCTTGATTTGCTTTCAAGGTTTCACATGACTACTTGTAGACCATCTCTGACTCCCTTTCTATCAAGAGTCAAGATTGAGACTACATGCACTTCACCTTTGGTTGATGCTACTTTGTATCAACAAATTGTTAGTTGCATTATTTACTTAACTCATACTAGGTAAGACATATCATATGCCATTGGCATAGTTTCCAGATTTATGCATGAGCCTCATGAGTTGCATTGGAAATTAGCTAAGAGGATTCTTCACTATCTTCATGGTACAATTGGTATGGAAGGTTGATAGGGACTATGATAAACAATCATGATTTTTCCATTGTGGGGAAAATTCAAACATTTATGGATAGGAGATGCTATAGTTTTCATGGTGGTAAGATAAGGAAGACCAAGTTTTACTTGAAATTAATCAAAATTTGGGATGACAAAAAAAGTGAGATCTAAAGTTTTGCCACCAACCTCTACTGAAAATATAATAGAACCATGGGTAGGATAAATGAAACCATTGCAAGTTAGATCATAACATTAGATTTATCATGTTACAATCGTCTATTATAAAGATGTTCTTTAGTTATCACATTCACCATGCAAGTAGGGTCAATAAGGACACCATAAAAATAAAGATCATTAACCTTTGTAGCAATATAAAGGAGACCATCAAGTGCCTTAATTGTATCACTAGGGTCAAAAGTAATGCAAATCTCAGGTTCAAGTTTTAGTTTAGGTTCGGTTTGATTAATGAGGTTGACAAAATTATTGGCTTCATCACACTTATCATCATAGTCAACAACATGGGTAGAAGAATAATGCAAAGATTGGGTAGACTCGACATTATTGGTTGAATGGGATGGTAATGGATTGGTATAGATTTGAAAATTTTGGTTGGGAGGTGCTACATATTTGTTTCCTTGATCATTTAAAACCACAACAAATATAGTAGTAGAATCAATGAGGTCCAAAATAATAGATTTCAAACAAAAACACTTCTTAGTATCATGACCAGGTTGATGATGGTATTGGAAAAATGATTTTTGATCAAAGTGTTTGGGAAAAGGTTTTGATGTGTCAACTGGTTTAATAGGAGAATGAGTTAACAATTTAGCACTAATAAACTTCAACATCATATTATGAAAAGATTTAGAAATATGAGTAAAATTATGAGAAGGTTTAAAAACAAATAACAAAGGAGCTACACCTTTGGATGTTGCTGCCACTTGGTCATCAACATTGTTTGATAAATTGATTTTGATGAAGTTATTTGGATCTTGAAACTTGTTAAATTTTTTGGATGCGACATCACTATTACCAATTAGAGCCATTCGAGCAGTGCTCTCAAACTGAATCACTTGAAGCTGATAATTATGAAGCACTGTACATATTTGAGTAAAAGAAGAAAATTAAGAAAGTAGAATCTTATATCTAATATATTTTTGTAAATTAGAAATGAAAATACATTGCACATCAATATCAGACACACGATGAGAAATATGAGCATGCAAATGCTTAAATCTACCAATAAAGTCAGTCACTTTTTATTTAACACCTTGTTTACGAGGCATCAAATCAGTCAAAGAGATCTTAGGATTAATATTGTTTTGAAATTGTTGAATGAAAGAATTAGCAAGTTTTTGAAAGGAATCAATATAGTAAGGAGGCAAAGAACAATATCATTGCAAGGCTTTATCTCAAAATATTCTATTACACAACTTAGCCATGTGAACCTATGATCATGAGAAAAATCACTACACAAGGTTTGAAAAGTTTTGACGTGGGTCAAAGGATCACCTTTACTATTATAAGTCTCAAGATGAGGAATCTCAATGTATTGTGGGATAACAACTGTTGGAATAATGGAATGGTGTGTACTTAGAGGGGAGGGGTGAATCAGTACCCTTAATTTTTTTTATCAATTAACCCTTAATGATCTTTCCTTGCATTACCGACCATAGATGCTTTTAGATATCTTATGCATGTAATATCAAAACATAAACTTAATTGCATGTAAACATTCATGAAATGTAAGTACACATGACACAAGAATTGGTAACACAGAAAACCCCTGTTAGAAGGTAAAAATGTGGTGGGGATGTGTTGATGGGACTTTGTGACCGGTCTGCCAACAAAGGTAAGTTGTCACCCGGTATCGGGGTACCGGTCATCTTCGCCTGTAAAGGTTGTCTGGGGAATAAATTCTCCAGGCCTTCAAGCACCTAAGAGTCGGGTCTTGACAGTGCGGGAGCTAAGTTGGGAGTGTGACTATTTTGTTCGGGGGGATAGCTGGTTTTTCTTGGCTCGTCTTCTCCGGGCATTTTGGTAAGTTGGGGTTTCTTGCAAGCATTTGGATTATCAAAAAAAATTCAAAAGATAGGCCAGGGTTAGAGAGTATCCATTCTACTTATAGTTATGCCAATACATTCAAAATATCAACCATGCTCTAACATACTACACTAAATACTGAATGCATACAAAACCATCAGTTCCTACATATTCAATAGTGAGGGGAAAAGAGGTCGTTAATCTATTTAAAACATTAAAGCAAGGGACATCAGAAACATACAGCACAAAAGAATGTTAATCCAGAGATCAGAACGCTAAAAACCTCATTTCCAGAACTCTTCTTTCTTCATTAACAGGTTTTCCAGTAGCACTGGTGTGTATACACATCAACAACTCCAAGAGAGCATATATCTACTGAGAACTATTACGAACTACTGAGCATTGAGCAAAGCAACTACAAGAAGTGAAATGCTGAAATGCTATTACTATGGACTGCAAAATCATCAATTTCGCCGACCCTTCAAATAAGGTTGGAATTATTATTTATACACCAAGGTTGCCCCAAAAGTGATCTAATCTAACTGCACACTCAATAATAAAATATAATATTCGGTGGCCGGTACTACCTGCACCACGTTACAATAACCTCAAAAAAAGAAGAGGTTTGACATGTCAAAAGAATAAGACAAGAAGAGAAGTATGGAAGAATCAACATCAAGAAGAGTGCTGCTGGAGGGAGGAAAGAAGAAATCTGATCTCTCGAGAGTTCGAGGCTACATGCCTCATCAATGCAATATGTGACTCACTGTCTTCGATGCGCTAGGTAGTTAATGCGGGAGCGACGCCTTGGGAAGACCATCTGTCAGAATCATCCTTTGAGATGACGTGCCTTGCTGGGGTCACCTACTTTTTGACACCCTTATTAACTACCTTATAATGACTGGTTAGCTCAGGGGAACCTAGACGTGGGTCATCAAAAGAATACAAAACTGTTGGATCTGGTACTCCGGGTTGTGGGAGCTTATGCTCAAAGAATAATGAATGTAAATGAATGCATCCTATTGGTGAAAATCTCTAGGATCTGAAGGACCTTATTGCTCCTTGCTGTTCTTAAATGCCTCCAAAACTTGGTTGATGCCATCCTCATCTATGTCCTTAATGTTGCTCCACTGGCTACGGATCGCCTTAAACTTCTCCTCAACTTCTCCGGCCTCATTCTGGAATTCATCTACTATTTTTATGGCGTCATGAGCCTGGAGCATCATCTTAGATAATCTTGATGGCCTTCCTCCATTGAAGTCCCTGGCAGACTGATACAGGGACTCCATTAGCTCATCATACTTATTGAGGACATAGTCCTCCGGGGTACACATTTCGGTGGTTAAGAGGTCGACTTGAGACACCCTTACCACAAATGCTTTAAATAGGCCCTAAGGATACCAGACCGTAGTTACTTTGTCTCTTAGGGCCTTAACCAATTGTTTGCATACCTCGATCTTGAGGCCAAGTCTGGAGTACTGGGCCCGGAGGGACTCAAATGATTCCTCGCCCAAAATTCTCATCTCTGTGATGGCTTCTTCACCGGAGTTGAAGACTTAATCCAACCCAAATTTCTGTCCTTCATATTTTTCTAAGTCTCCCTCCCATAGGGTAGTGGAGACGTTCACCTGATTCAAGAGATTGTTGATCTGGTAGAGATCCAAGAGCGATACAACCAAAAATTTCCTTACGGTCGTTACTTGCTTGGTGACCCACCCATCCACAGCCTGGGCCTTCTTCTTCATGGCCCTTAGAGTATCCACATCACCTTGTGCAAGTGGTAGTCTGGAGGTGGAAGCTTCCAAATGGATCTCAGCCAGAGGCTGCGTAAGTTCTGTCAAGAGCCTAAGGAGATTCTCATTCTTTTCTCTTTCCTCCTTCAACTTCTGGGTCTGTTTGTCATACCAGGCCTCTACTTCTTGGGTTGCCTCTCGTACCAGGTCTAATTCTCCCTACTTATCTCTCCTCCCTAGAGGCACTTTCATGATCATATAATCTTTGGCCCTTATCACCTTTGCATCTATATCTAGAGGAGGTGTTGCAATTGTTGCAACTGTGCTTCTTTCTGGACCAGTCCAAAGGGTATGGACTGTTCAAGCCTTTTTAGGCTTCCTGCCTCTACATTACGGGCTATCATTTTGGCCAGGGAGAGTGGAACACCTATTGCAACCGCTGGGGCCTTTCTCTTTTTGGATTCCACTAGCCATTGCAGTGACTGGGGCAGTTTTTCTGCTAAGGCCTGGGTGTTGGGATTCCCTTCAGAGTCTATTGGTGCATTCCTGGTATCTACAGTGTCATTGGGCTCTTTCTCTATTTCCTATTCCTATTCCTGTTCCTGTTCCTTCTCTCTTGGGGCCTCAGTGTCTTCTGCCCTATTGGAATCCTCTTTTGTGATGTCCAGGATTTCTTCTCCACCGGTATCAGCATCACCTATATCATCAGCGATTTCCCCATCCTTCCCAGCATCGAGCAAATCAACATTTATATCCTCGGGGATTGTCCCCTCATCTTTCTATCATTGTTGCTCTTCTTCAACATCCTTTGCTGGAATATCTTCCTCCATTGGAATATCCTCAGGAGGTGGTGGAGGTATCAGGCCAAGGTTCAACATTTGGGCTGCTATGATTACCTCACCGAATGTACTCTGGGATGGATGGTCACCCGGTGTAACCAAAGGCGTCTGAAGCATGACGATTGGGGGTACATTTGATCCTGTGGGTCTAGTTTCCCCAGTCATCGATTTCTCATCTATTGTTTGCCTTGGTTATTTCTCAGTCTCATGGACTAGTGTTTTCTCCCACTCGGGCTCCTTTTGTGCTTCTTATCGGACTTCCTACTTTGAGGCAACTTCTTTCTTCGGGACCTCCTTTTCAGCGGGGGTCTCTTCCTTTTCTTGGGCGGTGATTTCTTCCACCACATGATCTATATCCCCATGCAAGTTCATAATCTCGTTCATCCCAAAGATGTCATCAAAGTCTTCATGCAGGGGAGATTCCTCTATTATATCCTCTAGTTCAGGGGAATCCGAACTGACCTCTACTGGGGGAATATTGGGCATATCGGGGACTGCGTCTGCGCTTAGGGTGGGTTTCACCTTTTGCTTCTTTCTTTGTAATGGGACCCCAACATCCATAATATTCACAGACTCCACCTCGGTGAACGTCTACCTGCTCATTAGTGTTGCCAATGACAGGGATCTTGTCGGGCAAGCAGATGCCACTGGAGTTGCAAGGAGGCCACACGAAAGTTGTTCACTTATCTTCTGGCTTGTTAGTCTCGACGCCTCCATTTGTTCTTGTATCTAAGCCATCATGGGGAGTGGACCCTTGGGAGGCAATTGGGCCATGGGCCCTTCTTTCTCCTTACCCTTGCTCTTGCTGAGTCCTATAGCTCCGGAGGTTGAAGCAGAGATTTAAACAATTGGTCCTTTCTGGGTGCTCCTTGGAAACACCCGCTCAAAATATTTATGATTATTATCTATAATGGGGAAGTATACCTCCTTAATTATTAAGTTCTCTAGTGTGCCCCAGGCCACTGGAGGGAGATCTAATTTATCTAACCCCTACTCTTTGTACAATGGGTCCTCCAAAGGCCCGTCATTTGAAAAACCCTTCGGTAGCGGGCCCGGAGATCAAAACTATCCTGGAAATCTGCCTAGCAATCTTCAATATCATCAACATGTGGTGGGGATGCTTGGGGACGTGCTGTTGCTATCTTACCCAGCGGATCAAAATTGCTTCTAGTATAGTGGAATTCTGCTAGTCCCAGACTCTTCAGTTCATTTTTGGCTTCCTTTGCTGCAGCAAGGCTGCAAGAATAGTTCCCACAAGAGATTGGGAACAAGACATTGGTAACCTTCTTCAATGTGAAGAGGGCATGCAGCTCCAGAATCTGTCTGCAATACTCTAAAAGAATAATTCTATCCTCGCAATATCGAGGGAGTAGATAGGGTTTCCCAAAGAAGCTGGTCACCCAAATGTATGTACACTTCTGGAATTGAATGAAGTAATTTCTGTAAGTACTCACTAGGTTCATCACCTCTTGTGACAACTGGTACCTAGAGTCCCGAGTAAGTGTCAAAATGTTTTGGTAAATGAATGCGTCATTTACCCAACAAAAATTAGGAAAGCTGAGTTCCCACTAGACCTAGGGATAATGATCCCATGGCACCAACTCGTCGGGCACTTTCCCAAGAATGCCCATTGTCTGCAAAACTTGAAAGGTAGGTATCTTTTAGGCCAGTGCCCATAGTACGTAGGATGTCATGTGGAACTTTGAGGTTTGGAGGACGCTCTTCAGCTACGCGTCCACATGGTTGGCGATGATAGCCGCCCAATTGAAGGTTTGACTGTGGGTGGTGATGCAGTAGAGAAAGTAATACATCCATGCCAATAAATCCTGGGTATGGGGCTCTCCAAAGAGCCTACATAGAAATATAATCCCTACCTAAATACATTCTTTAAAATCCCTGCAAGGGATTTCTAGCTTCATCTTTTTATAGTCCCTTCTCGGGGACTTTAGCCGGTGAGTGTTGAGATGTTGCCAGGAGAGAAGGGAAGCTTCCCCGAACTCCTTTAATGATGTGGCCTAAGAGAGAACAATGGATCCCTTGAATTGGGGGATCCCCAGCCCTAAAGTAAAAGTAGCCGCATCAAGATTAACGATAGTCACCGGATAGTGTAGTGGCTGAGGATTGACGAGAAAAACAACCAGGGTGGGGGCATTGCAGAGTGTTTCCAGTTGGAGTATCAACTCTGGTGCTTGCATTGAGTAGCAAAACCTTGCAGCTTTGATAATTCTAGAGGCGGCCATGTATTTTTCTATATCATCTCTGACGGTCCTCTGTTGGTATATGGCTTGGACCAAGCCCGCATTTCAGCCCATAGTTCGGGATCTGTGTCTATTATTTCTTACAACTTGGAGTCCACCTTGGACCTCACGAGAACACCCTCCCTTGAATACTTGGAGGTCAGTGGTAGTTTTTCTAGCATCTTTTTGGCCTTAGTTTTCGTGGCCACCTGAGTGGAGGTACTTGGCAGCTCCGGGCTATCAGGAGGAGTGATCACTTCAAACATTTTGATCGAACTATCTGCAACCTGCAAGACTAGAGAGCCATTAATACATAATATAATAAAAAAAATATTTTAGGGACTCCGTGGAATTCACCACCATTTCGCACTTGTCCAAAAGTGTTAGCATGCATCAAAATCCTGGAATATTAAAGTTAACAAGGATAAGATTCTGATCAACACCCAGGGGGCTCTGGGGCATTGGCCTAGGTGAAAAAAATGGAATAAAAACCCAGGGGCTTCTCAGCACCTAGAGTCTAGAGGAATTATCCATTGTTGACGTGACCAACAGAGAGTCATACTTGGCTGACATGGGTCATCATGTGGCCACGCGACAAGCGATGTAAAAGGCTTTTTAATGATAAGTGGGCTGACATGAGGGAAAGTAAATTCTAGATGGGATAGGATTTTAATGCTTGTTCATGGGAAATTAATCCCTCGATTAATACGACATGACAGAGGAGAGAGAAATTTTCCATGGGTCAAACATGCGAGGTGCCGAGTTTGAGCAGTGGCAAATACCTCTCTAACAAGATTGAAAATTTGATCAGGATGTGAGGGAGTGCGACGAGCTTGCCATAGGTGGAAGGATATACATGGGGTATAAATTGATATACAAATCTATAGAGGGCTAAAGAACGACGAGGGCCAAAGCACAACTCGCAGGCTGACCAAAAATGGGCATATATACAGCTATATACATAAAAATTACACAATGTACAAAATGCACAGAAACATTTACACTATCATACAAAATGTACAAACACTACCTTAAACTACAAATGCACAAAGGGTAGAGAACCCTCTGGAAGAGCCAACCCACCAACGGGAGGCGACAACAAAAATGAAACCAGAGACGAAAAAAAAAATAGAACAAAAATGAGCGAGACAGAAAGTAAGAAAAACTAGAAAACCAGAAACCAAAAAGAAGAGAGCCAAAAGGCATACCTGGAAATATGGATGATGTAGAAAGGTGAGCACGGGAAGCACTCTACAACTGGTTTACCTTGGAATGACCATGAAATCACTATTGATTACTGCCTTCTAAACGTTGTTAATCACCAAAAGCAATTTGCACTTAATCACTTTGAATCACCTTAATCGCCCTAGTAACTATTCTGAGTGTTTTAATCATGGTAAATGTGAAAATGACAAGTGAAAACCAATTTATACCCTTAGGGTAAAACATGTTGCATTCCTTTCGTAAACTTTGGAAAAGGCAAACCTCCAGACTCTGTGCTCGGGGATTCCATGCAGCCACATCTTCTCACAAAAGAAGATACGAGGGCAAAGAATCCTGGAGTCTAGGGTCCAACTGACTCAAATAGAAAAACACACTCTGGGACCGGGTCCCAGAGAAAAAAGAAGACATGAAGCAAAAGAAAACAACCCTCACGGAAGCAAATCCCGGAGGGAAACAAAGAAAACAAAAAGAAACCAAAGAAAAGCAAAAGCAAAAAGGGGGACCCAACATTTTGATCACAAAATGTAGGGATAGGTATGCAGGCATAAAAAATGGCGACTATCTGGGATGAATTCCTTAGTGCATTCGAGAACTTCATAATCTCTTGTTAGCAAAACCATTATTAATCTTTACCTAGAGCATTCTGCTTGAAAAGTGCGAGGCGTCTGAGAAAATTGGACTCATCAATGATTCAATCTTTAAGTCTTTCATCAGTTGTGATGTGTGTGCTTTGAAAGAAAACTAAGATGATGACTTCTGGGAGGAGTAGAAAGGAGGCACTGAGTATGTCAGACCAAAATTATCCTATCTTGTACATTTTCTCCAGATACCAAAATTCTCTATTCTTTGGTTCTTTTCTCTATTTTTTTTTTCTTTTTTAGATGGGAAGACGGTACTCCTTTCATCGTGAACCTTAAGCTTAGCTAATTTTAACGGTGGTACTTTTTTCACCTTGCCATCCATCTTTAAATTACCAAATAGGAGAGAATGTTCTGGATCTGGGATATTTTTATGATTTTTAGACTTGGTTAACAACCAGTGCAACCGATTTGCCCTCAATGTGTCTGATTACTTGCTTCTTATATTTTCTGTTAACTGATGTCCAGATTGTCAAGATGTGAATATGATGAAGATTACCCATAACCTTTTACTATACTTACAAAACAACTTCGGAGTGTAGACAAATTCCACCATGCTAACAATAGATTCCAAATTACCCAAGATGCATAAGGTACCATTCCATGGGCTAGATGTCATGAAAAGCATACCTGTCTACAAAAGGAAGACAACCTACTAGGAACCCAAAAAACAAACGCAAAATGAAAGAAATCCAAAAACAAAGAAAAACACAAAAAGGAAAGGCGATCCCGGGGGACAACCAAAAAACTATTTACAAGGTATTCCTGTATCATCTTAAAATGGAAGCACTTCCATGTTAAGAATGTTTAGCCCTCCTTAGGGGATATTTTTTACCTCCGTCATATCATCCTCCCATTTCTGCATCATCCCCTTCTTCTGTGCCTGATTAGGACCCTGATTGGGCCTCTTTGGGCACCTTCTACCCCACTTGGCATGTTTTCCAGGGGTTCTAGCCCCCTGGGTCAAGGTTGACCTCAACCTTGACCTAGGTCAGCATCGAACTCAACCTTGACCTAGGTCAAGGTTGACCTCAACCTTGACCAGGGTCCCCCTTTCAAATCTAGAAGCTTGTTGGCTGCCGGGGGTCATCCAAAATTCAATTTTCCCACTTTCAGGTCGGCTGTTTTGGGTTCCGAAGCCGTGATTCCTAAATTATATTTTATAAAGGTCCTCTCCTAGGGGTAAATTCTTTAATGGGAATTTAATTATCCTATGTTGGCCTCCTTAGAAGATTGTGCCCTAGTTTCATATAAAAGGGAGCCTTCTCCTCTCATTTTTTCTAAGCAGGATCAAGTAACAAGCGCTAAGGTAATTAAGCATTCAAAGGACATTCAAGCATCCATTATTATCAATCTCTCAAGGTTTTCAAGTATTCATCTCAAGCATTCAATTTCTCCATTGAATATCAAGGATTCAAGTTTTCAAGCCTTTGAAGGGATTAGGTTCAAACATTCAAGGTTCACCATTCAAACCCTAGATCTAGCCATCATGGTGGTGTGATCTTCCTTCAAGATCCTTTGTGCATCCTCAAGACTCATTCATTCTCTTCAAGGTGGGTTCTAAGAATAAAATCATGGAGGTTTATGGTTTCTATTGAGTCCAAGCTTTCATATTCACATACTTGCTTACATTTGAATTATAATTGTATATCTATTGAATATCATAGCTTCATTGTTAGATTCAATTCTACTACTTGCTAGCATTCTATACTTTATTGATTTCAAGATTAATTCCTAAATCAGGGTTTGACTAAGGAAAACCCCTCCTCCCTAACAAATAAACCTCTTTTTCTTGCAGGTATAGGTTCAGGACTGCGGATTTGGACTTAGATCTGGATACCATTTTCGGCTTTCTGTCGGGCTCCTTGAATAGATTCTCTGTCAGACCTGTGCAGGTCAGGGTCAACATTTGTGGGTCAAGGTCGACCTTTTTCATAAGATGACATTGAATTGGGAAAATATTTATGGGTTTTGTTTGTCTTTGCGTTCCGATTCTGGATCATACTTCATTTTTTGTAGAAATAGTCTACAGACCTTAGAAAACAACATTCTTTGATCTACAATACTTTAAGGTTGGTTCTTCTTCCTATCCTTTTCAATTACTACAATAAATCATATTTACTTAATAATTAACATAATTTAAGATCTCCTTCTTTACTCTCTTTTCCAAATAGTTGATTCATTTGTGCATTGATCCTTCTTTGGGGCTAATCAACTTGGATCTTCCATTTGTGCATTTGAGGATAGAAGAAGAGAATCTTATCTTCTCCTTAATCACAATTGCAATATACAATCAACACAATTCAATTAAATGTAAAGTAGGGTTAAGGAAATCAACACCCTTTAATCAAATCAAACAACAATTAATAAACAATCTCCTTACCCCTTTCACCCCCCTTTACAATTCCAAAGGAACATCGGGAAAGATATTTATAAGTGAGGATTTTACATATGATACAACTTCAGACAAACTCATCACCTGTCTTATTCAAAATAGTATTTGAGAAATTGTCCATTGACAGGCAATGGGACAAATTCCCCGGTCATAGTGATGAGGCGATAAGTATTTTCCCCGCAGATCTCAACTATCAGATATGGTCCGAGCCAAAGCCGTTGAAACTTAGTGTGCTTCCCCTTCTTTTCCTGGGCTTTGTCCCACAAGAGGACCACGTCCAAAATCTGAAATGTCTTATACTGGGCTCTTTGATCAAACCATAATTTTACTACTGCTTGATGACACATGAAGCGTTCAAGGGCTGCGTCTCTTTGTTCCTCCATTCGCACCAGGTTCAGAAGCCGAACCTCCATAATGTTATCCCAGTTGCTAAATTCCTGCATAAATTGTAATACTGGGATCTGTAAGTTGATGGGGAATACTGGATTCTAGCCATAAACTAGATGAAATGGGGAAGTCCCCAAGGCTTCCTTTATTCTAATATGATCCGCCTAGAGAGCAAACCTAAGCTCTTAATGCCAGTCCCGGGGGTTTTGTTCTAACAGATGTTTAATCACCGCAAGTAGATTTTTGTTGGTAGATTCAACCACATCATTACCCTAGGGGTAATAGTTGCTGGAGAAATTTAGGGTGATCCTTCTCTCATAGGTCAATTCAAGAAATTGTGCTGAAGAAAATGCCAGACCATTTTCACACACTATAGCAAATGGCATTCCAAATCGGGTGACTATGTTTTTTTCTAAGAATTTAATAACTACACCTGCCATGTTATTTTTGCAAGGAATTGATTCAGACCATTGGGTGTAATAATCGGTAGTAGTTATAATGTAATGGTGTTTGGAAGAAGAGTTGGGGTTGATTTCCCTGATAAAGTGAAATGGCCATTGGGCAAAGGGTCTAGCTTCAAAGACCAGCTGCAAAGGCATAGCCGGGTTTTGCTCACGATGTGCCACTGTTTGGCAAGTATGGCATCCCCTAACGTGAGTGTAAACATCCTTATGGATGCAGGGCTAATAGTATCCATCCCAGAGGATCTGATGGGTAGTGGCATCAACTAAGCCATGCCCAGTTCCAAACTGCCTGTGAAATTCTTCAATCATTCTCGCAGCTTGGTCTCTATCAATGCACCGAAGGTATACCCCTTCATAATACCTATGAAAAAGTGTTCTATTTTTTATCATGAAGTGTGTTCTTTTCATCCACATGGTGTGACATTTTTTTGGGGGAAGCTCCTCTGGCCATCTATTATTCAAAAAGTAGCATACCAGGTTGGTATACCATAGATCTTGAGTGATGGACTCCACTGTATAAGTTTGACATTCAATGTCTGGAGTTCCTTCTGCCATCGCTCTACATAGTCACTGGCCTCATACTATCTTCATGGGTTGCATTTAAAAATCATATTCTTGGACGATAGCCATCCATTTCTCCTTTCGTTCACCCAATTCACTTTGCAGGAGCAGAGACTTAACAGCCTGGTCCGAGATGATAACGTGCACCTTGCTCTGGAGAATGTAATGTTGGAATTTCTTCATGGCGTGGACAAGAGAAAAGGCCTACTTTTGCAAAGATGAATACTGGACTTCGGCATTATTAAAAGGGGAGCTCATGAAAGAAATTGGTCGTTCTTCCCCTTCGACCTTCTGGGTAAAAACTACCATGGCAGAATGCGGCGATGCAAAGGAGTATATGTAAAAAGGGAGGGAATAGTCCAGACTAGCCAAGACTGGGGCCTCCATAATCATTTGTTTAATCTAGGTGAATGCCCGCTTTACTTCAGAACTCCACTCAATCTTCGTATCTTTCTTCATCATGTCATTGAGTGGTTTTACTATCTCGGCAAATCCAGTGATGAACCGCTGGACAAAGTTTATCTTTTCGAAGAAAGATCTCATTTCTTTCTTGTTGTTGGGCATTTGTAGATTTAGTAGTGCTTTCACTCTCTCAGGGTCAATAGATATACCCTTCTCAGAGATGATATGCCTGAGCAGCTTCCCTTCAGTGATCCTGAATATACATTTCTTAGGGTTGAGGGAAATCCCATACCAGCGACATCTCTCACAAATTTGGGTGAGGTGGGTGGAGTGTTCACACTTGTCCTAGGAAAAAATGGCCAAATCATTCATGTAGATGATTATACACCAGTTTACTAGGCCTTCGAACGCAATGTCCATAGCCTTCTAAAATGTGGCCCCTGCATTGATTAGGCCAAAGGGCATCCTCTAGTATGCAAATTTTCCCCACTTGGTGGTAAATGCTATTTTGTCTCTATCTTCATACTTAACCATGACTTGGTTATACCCGGAGTACCCATCGAGGAAGGACATCATTTGGGATCCATTCACGATTTGCAACACCTAATCCAACAAGGGGAGAGGATGATTTTCCTTCTTAGATACCTTGTTTAAATTGCAAAAATCCATGCAAAGGTGGATCTCACTGCTTTTATTCCTCATAGGGACAAGGTTGGTAACCCAAGTAGTGTGCCGGATAGGAAAGATAATCCAGGACGACAGCAGTTTCTAGACCTCCTGATGAATTAGAGGCTCGATCAATGGGTCTACCAGTCTTTTCTTTTTCCAAAAGGGCTTAGCATATGGATTTAGTGGGATGGTATGGGTCATGATGGATGTGTCATAGGTTTTCAGATCCTCATACCCCCATGCAATTATGTCAATGTTTTCTCAGAGAACCGCGAGAATCTTCTCCTTCTCCTCTAGGGAGCAAGAGGTTCCAATATGCACAAAATTTTCTTCACCGGACTGGCCCATGTTGACTTTTTCAACATTTCCTCCCTCTAAGGAGGATGATATCTTTTCCTGACCTCAGGGGTCTAAATCAAAGATGTGTTCTAGCACTACCATCCCCTTTGGGATGGTGTTGGTTGGTAAGTCAATGATCCCATCATCTTCTTCACCCTGCCCAGTATCTTCGTGGTCTCTTTCTTCTACTATTTGGTCCTCAAAAACACAAACATTGACCATGAAGGCCAGGATATGGTGGTCATCCTCAAAGACCTAAAAGTGGGTGACATTCTCTGGAATGGACAGGGTGGGGACCATCTCAACAAAGAACTTCCAGAGCCGGGATCCAGCCATTGGCTCAAGGGTGATGGCAGATACGGCAAGGGCATTCAGAACATAGTTTATTTTCTGAGGAATGAGTTCAATGCCAAAGGCATCAAAATATTTGATGGGGCTCCATTCCTGGTTGTGGTAAGTGGCCAACCTTTTGTTATGACAAGTGTATTGGCTCCAGACTTGCTTCACGATCAACTCTGAATCGCCCAACGCTCGAAGGTGGGTGATTCCTTTTCTTAGCACAAATAGGAGTCCAAGGACCAAGGCCTCGTACTCTATAATGTTGTTTGTGCAAATTAAACTATAGCCTATAAGATGTGAGAAAGGATTTCCCTTGTGGGTTGATCAATTCCACTCCGGCCCCGCAGCCTTGTTTAGACCGGGACCTGTCAAACTTTAGGGTCCATAGGTTGTTGTTCATTGTCTGGGGCTAGGAAGGTGAAGTAGCCTTTGGATTATTTTTGGGAAGGTTGGGAGGAGTCTCCTCTAGCTTTGATGGCACGTGGTTGAGGCTTTCCCCCAGAGAAGTCTCTTGTTTAGTCTCTTGGAATGGCAACACCGAGGGGATGCTACTGGATGGATTACTTGGTCCATGCATGTTTGCTTTATGTTCTTTCTCCCAGAGGGCATTGATGTGACGGGTAGCAGCAGCGATACAAGGCTCACACTCTAGCTCAGAATGTTTTTGATAATGCACCTGACACCAAGTGCCCGACAAGAGTGTAGCAGGAGTTGCTGCGGTACCTTGTGAGTTAACCTCACCTCTCAATTTTTTGTCTAGGTCCTGAATTCTCTGAGAAACTATGGGATCCTCCCCAGGGGTGAAATCAAATGTGAGGATCTCAAGGGGTCGGTACACCCTGGGGGAAGTCTCAGAGAAAAGGAGTTTGTTCACCCTTCTGACTTCGATGAGGGCTTGCTTCATCCTGGGCTCAGTTTCTACCCGGATTTGGTTAGACTGCCCCTCCTAGGGGAGCCACAAGTGGGAGAAGTCCATGGAGAAATACCCATTAAGGGCCTTAGACCAATTATGACTTAAAAACATCCCATAGGTTTCTGGGATGTCCACCACTTGGATGTCAATTATGCTTGATATCCGAGGTTCTTGGATGAGCTGAATCTAGATGTTCTTCAGCTCACCTACCATTTTTACAATAGTTTTGTCCAGCTATACTACTGCGCCTTTGGATGGAGTGGGATGGAGTTTGAGCTTCTGGCATATGGATAAAGGCATGACATTTCCTGAAGCACTGAAATCTACCGAGAAATTATGTAGGTTCTTCCCTTGTATGTTTAAGCCTAGTAAGAAGAGAGGATCTTCAGTGTTTCACTGGAAGATAGCCGTGTTAGCATCGTCAAAAGTGACAGTCTTGGGTGGGTGACTAACAGCTTCTGGGTTTTCCAAGAGCTTTAGAAGAGACTTCCTCTTCTTGGGACAATTCAATTTAACCTCCATCAAGGTCATGGAGGTGGTGGTTCTCTCTAACACCTTTATGATGTCCTTAGCTTGGTTAGAGCCAGGCCCCTTAGGTGGGAAGGAGTGATCAGTTGTGTTGTCCTGGGGAGGGGTAGGCGTGTAAACTAGTCCTTTACCAGTATGACTCTGAATGTTGTAGGGAGTGCGCGGATTGGTGAAGGCATTAGCCTCAAAGGCCAAGATAGATTCACCATAGAACTCTTGCAATTTGGGTTCTTCTTCATCTTCCTTGTCTGTCCCAAAGAAGATAGTCTCACAGGTGAAGGCACTATGAGTGGGCTCTTGCACTGATGTTTCTGGGGGAGTAGGATCGATAGGTTGCTGTCTGTCCTACTGGGAGATCGTGATGACCTTCTCCAATGTGGTGTAGTTCACCTCAAAATGAGAGCCGGTGTCATGAAATCTACAGCAGTTATTCAGGGGTTGGATCTCCATGATTGGCTTGAAATGAGTAGGTCCAGCATCGCCCTGAGTGGTGTTTTGGTTTGGAGGAGGACCTCTGGTGTTTGCATTATTGTTCCATTGCTGTTGGTTGGGCCGAGGCCCATTGTTATAGTTTCTTCCTCTGAAATTGGTATTTTTTTGGTCAGAGAAGACATTCCTTCTCTAGGAACTGGGGTTGTGGGGTGCAAAAGACCCCGCCTTCAGCTGTCCCATGTCTATAGTCAGTGAGGACAAAAATTGCTGGAGGGATTCAACCTTGGCGGACAGCTGGGTGTTCACGTCACAGTGTGACGGTTGTTGTGGTTGGTTCCTGGGAAAAGTGGCAGCAGCTCCTGGAGTCAAGGATGGAAATCCTCCTACCGTGGGTGACTAGAAGAAAGGTACTCCAGAGGGTTGTGTTGGTGGTTGTTGCATATGCTGCAGCTGGTTCCAGGGAATGAATTCTAGACCTGGTATTGTCTGTGCTTGCGATGGGTATACGTACCGGGCCTGCTAGTCTATCGGCGGTGGTGGGTGATTCATGGCCATCACTAGGGCACCCATTGCCTGATTGGGGTTGTATCCCCCAGCGTAAGAAGTTCCACTGGGTATCATGTTGAAGGGCGTGCTCTGCCCAATCCCATTAGGAGCTTTGTTCAAACCACGGGATAACTCCAAGGCTAGGTTGTAAACCTTTGCCAGAGTATCCCAGTCATTGGGGGCTGTGGTTCTCCATAGGAGAGTGGAAAAAAAAGGGTCCATAGTGTTAAGGTAGGTCTGGATGGTTACATCCATAGATGGTATGAAAGGACCCATGCACCTCTTCAAGGTGCGTTGGAACCGATGATTAAATGCTACAAGGGGTTCATTTTGTTCCTTCTTGATAGAGATAAACTAGCTATGGGACCACCCTGGGTCCATGTGTATGCAGAAGGCCGCCAGGAAGGCGTCCTCCATATCATGCCAACTGTTGATGGAGTTAGCTGGCAAGTTAAGGTACTATACTAGTTTAACTCGTTCTATCCCAAGGATACGGAAAACATCTGGGTCACAATGTCTTGATGTTGGATCCAATGTCAGTTCATGGCATATTTGTATGCCTGTAGATACTCTTTTGCGGTTTGTGAGCCTAGATGCTCATATCAGAGGCATATCATTTCTGGATGCGGAGGAAGATCGTTGGTAGCACCAAGAAACTGCCCCATTTGGGACGGGCCACTAAGCTCATTCTTTTCTTTTCTTCCACTCCCGACCAAAAAAATCTTTTTTGAATGCTTTCAATCATCATAGCATATTTATGAGGGATCTTGAACAGACTCAGGGCATAGACTAAGAGATTTTTCAAGGTATATTTCAAGATTTAAACTTTTCCTGCTTGACTTAAAAGAACACCCTTCCAGCCAACAAGCTTTCTATTGAATCTTTCAATAATGCAATTCCAGAAGGCTTCAAGGGGTTTAGAACTCAGCAGAAAACCAAGGTAAGACAAAGGAAAAGTTCCCACACCGCAACCCATGATTTTAGAGATCATTCTTTGTCTTTCCTCAGGGGTGTTAATAAATAATATAGAACTCTTATCCCAATTAATGAGCTGACCAGACGCAGTGGTGGTGCAGGAGCACCTAGGCTAATCCCTAGTTCAAATTTTTTTGTGTCTTGTACAGACCTTAGCCAAGTCATTAGTGTTTATTTTTGACCTTAGAAGGTCTTGCAAGAGTGTACCTAGGTGGATTTGACTAGGATCAATCCAACCTTGTGGTTTTGTGTTGTAAGTGTGTTTAGTGCTAGTTTAGCCTAAAAGTAGGAAAATGGGTCCAAAAGCCTTCAAGGCTTAGGCTAGGTTAGAAGTGTGCCTAAAAATACATCTAGGATGTTTTACATCAATTCATGTCGATTGGAGTTCATTAGGATGTGTTTTAGAAAAAGATGCAAAAGTTGTCAAAATGTTGCATGACAACATTTGGCAGTATTGGATTCCTTTCAAAGTATGATGATGGTTTGTGGTTTTAATGGTCTATAATCATGGGGAAAGAATATTTGGACATGGAGGATCCCATTTCCCGAGGCAAGTGCATGTAATGTAAGATTTGAATTTGCAAGAAGAAGCTTTGTTTACTGTTTTTGCTTATAGTCGACTATTTTTGTGTATGAGTGTTGGTAGATGGATTGAATAGTGAGATCTAGTGTTAAATTAATGTGGTAGAGATAGCTTTAAGCACTTTTTTTTTAGATTTCAAGTTTCTGTGAGTTCATTAGATTAGTCTTTTAAATTGTTTTGCAAGTTTTGTAGTTGTTGGTGCTGACAGAGTGGATTTGAGCAAAATGGCTTCTCCATAGAATCCAACCGTGAATTTCATCATGTTCTAGATGAATATGGTAGTGGAGCCTCTGTATAGTGTATATATGAGTGTAGGGTTCTAGGAGAGAAAGGTAGCTATTTTTCAAGGCAAGCCCTAGGCGAGTCCTATGCACCCGGTTAGGTGTTTGCCAGCGATCTAATGGTTTTTTATTGCAAAGGAAAGATTGAAAGAATGGAACCAAGTATGGTTTCATAAGCACAAAGGTCCTATAGATACCTCCTAAAAATATTAGGCATTGTCTAATCCATTTAGATACGTTTCCAAGTAGAAGTCATCAGACTGCACCAAATTAGCAAATTAGCCCTATTAGCCCTGAATTCTAGGAACCCACTGTACGGAGGCCCTAAAACTCTAAGACCACCAAAATATTTAGTGTCTTGGAAAAGGTTTTCACAATATCCAATTTTTTTTTGGGGTTATCTGGGATAATTGTGAAAGAAATGGGAAAAACTGACTGATTAGGGCTAATTGACCTATTAGGCCTAAAAGACCAAATCCATTGATTGTCTTGAGATCATTTCATAAAGCCTTAATTCCCTATCCAAATGGGATTATGTGGAGTCAAAGAAGCTATCCAAACATTATTTACTCTCCCTTCATATGTTTGTGAAGTAGTGGAGTTGAAAATGCACTTGGAGTCTTCCAAGAAGGAGTAAGGGATTAAAGAGCACTTTGTTGATAGTTAGCCCAAGGTTAAGCACAAAGGTTACCAACTCATAGAGTGGTATTGGAGAATTCCTAGGCTAGCTAAGCAAGGACTTGAAGGATCCTAGAAAAGGTGATAGGATCTTGTGAAGGATAGGAACAGGAAGTGTCCTAGATAAGCTTTTGCAAGCACACCTTGAGTGTTTCTATCAAGTGGTGTAGGTGGTTAGCACATTTTTCAAATTAGTGGCTTCCTTAATAGTTGTTGCTCCTATATTTAAAGTAGCATCCACAAAATTCTCATGGGATCAAAAATCTCTAGCAGAGGAGGGTTGGAGACCAGAGATCAAACCTTCCCCCAGAAGCTTACTTAGATATCTCCTATCTCCCCAAACATTCAACAAAGATGGAAAAAAGGATAGGGGAAATTGGATCTCCCTGTCTGAGGCCACGAGAAGGTCTGAAGAAATTATAGGATCCTCCATTAAAAATGATAGAAGAAGAGATAGTGGACACCAACTGCATAACCAGTTTAATAACTCCTCTATCAAAGCCAAAAGCTTCTAGCACTTTCATCAAAAATTTCCAATCTACTCTATCATAGGCTTTAAATAAATCCAATTTCATGAGGAATCCCTATTTTTTGTCATTTCCAAAGAATGAATGTTTTCATGCAAAACAATGGTAGACTTCAAAATTTGCCTTCCTGGAACAAACCATTCTACTGGGGGAAATGATCGAGGGAAGAATGGCCAGAATCCTCAAAAATAAGACTTTAGAAATGATCTTATAAATAGAATTACATAGACTAATAGGTCTAAAGGCTTCAACTATGTTAGCCGCAGGTTTCATAGGTATCAAAACCAAGAAAGTAGCATTAAGTTCTTTGAGAAGGGATTTGAAGCCAAAGAATTCTTTCACCATAGCAGTAATTTATTTCCCAACAATATCCCAATAATGTTGGAAGAAAAATATGGGAAACCTGTCAGGGCCAAGAGATTTCCCACATTCAAAAGGAAAAAATAGCACCCTTAATTTCCTTGTCAGAAGGGATGCCTTTCAATCTCGAGTCAGCATCTTTATCAATTAGAGAAGGAATAGCTGATATCACTTTATCTTGATCTAGGAGACTTAGACTAGGGTCTTTAGACAAGAGGGAGGCAAAGTAACTAAGCATTTCCTTTCTAATATATTCCTCCTTGACTATCTTCTTACCATTGGAATGTAAATAGGAAATCCTATTTATTGCCTTACGCTTCATAGTACTCATATGGAAAAACCTAGTATTTTTGTCCCCAGCCTTAAGCCAGAGATCTCAGACCTCTGTCTCCAAAACATTTCCTCCTTAGATATGATGTTATGATAGTCTGCCAGCAGATTATTTTCAATAGTTTTGAGTTCCTCAGAGAGAATGAATGGGCACACAACTCTTGAATTGGGGGATCCTGGCTATCACCATTAGAATATGAGATCAAAATAGGACAAGCCACTGAGTGCATCAAGGCACTATTGAATGAACCAGTTGACAACAAGCAAGAAAGATTTGGCACTTATGAAGAAGCCAAACCAAAGATCAAGACAGATCTTATTGTCAAGAAAATTATAAACAAGAAGGACAAGATGGTTAAAAACTTAACCAAGAAATTTGCAGTTACTGAAGAAGGTGAAGAGGAAATAGAAGGAAAGGAGGAAAAAACTGAAGGCCAGTCACCTATTGGTGAAGATACAAAAAATAATAACTCAGAGGGTACACAGTCAGATTCACCACCTCCTCCTCCACCTAAGAAAGCAAGAACAACAGTTGCTTCAAGAACAAGAAGCAAAAATGCAAAGGAAGCAACTCCTTCACCACTAAAGAAAGGTAGAGTGAGAACCTACAAGAGAAAACCAGTCTCACCTAAGGAAAAACATACTTTTGGGAGATAGTAGGTCCCAACTTTGGTAAGTGTTTTCTGCTCTTCCTCATTTCTCACAAAGTCGCTTATTGCAAAGTCTGAGATTTTTTGGTCTCCATAAAAATTCTTTCCAATAATAGGGATACCGGTGACACCAGAGATGACCTCCTTTGTCACCGTAAAGTTTCTTCCCTCAATCATGACGCTGCCTTCATTCCAGCATTTTACAAACATCTTCATCACCGCCTGCTTCCCACCATGTAGCCTTTCAATAAAAGTGGAGATACCACCTTGTTGGAGGTAGTGCCAAAACTTGGTTCATCTTCTCCACTTTTCACAGTCTTTAGAAGGCTCCCTCCTATGCCTTTCCCCTCCCATTGAAAGAAAAAATATCTAAATCACAGGCATAAATATACCACTTAGCAGATCTTTACTCTCAGAATTGTTCCAGATATCTCTTCTTCTATGCCTTGAAGGATAAGTTTTTCCAATGCGACTGGTAACCTAGTAAGTGTGCGGATGTGACTTGTTATCATTGAATTTCTAGCCTGTCTCATACATTCCATTTATGGGAAAGCCATTGCCATACAAAGAATTAACTATCATGATTAACATGAATAAAACCCTCCTTTCCTAGGATTCAGTCATAATCAACGAAATCCAATGCTTCACATGGGAGGTCTCCACCATGGAGCCAGCGAGTCTGCCTGTTACTTTTCATCGCCAAGTTGGCAAACCAGTCAGCCACTTGGTATGCCTCTCTATACACGTGGGATATATGAACCTTATAAAAGGTGTTCAAAAGGTTACGGGTCTCTTAAATCATGTTGGCTATAGTCCACGATGGTGGATGAAGCATATTTAGATAGTTTATTACATTGCATGAGTCAGCTTCTAATCATAGGTTTTTGATTCCCAAGTCATGAGCTAATTTGGTAACTTGGAGGGCCGTATTAGCTTCCACGTAATGGTTGGTTTGAGTGCCTAGTGGATGGATGATAGCAGCAATGCCCTAACCGAAGCAATTTTGAATTACTCCCCCACTTCCCGCCTTGCTCGGGTTTCCCTTGGCCGCATCGTCGAAGTTAGCTTTAGACCATGCTTCCGGAGGAAAGCTCTAGGTACAATTCTATCTTTTTTCTTTGGTCTTCTTATTATCTGCATCTTTGTCTTTTCCTGCAAAAGGATTAGTATTTACTCATGAAA
This sequence comes from Thuja plicata, assembly GCA_018584345.1. Classification (NCBI taxonomy): domain Eukaryota; kingdom Viridiplantae; phylum Streptophyta; class Pinopsida; order Cupressales; family Cupressaceae; genus Thuja; species Thuja plicata. The sequence goes on from MU223294.1 coordinate 1,050,541, forward strand.
CATATTTTTCCAAAAAAGCATGATGTATCTTCTCATAAATGATTTTGGGGTGAGCACTAAAATCCATGAAGATATAGTTATTGCACTCTTTCCAGATCCCCTAGAAAAGGTGAGGAAGCGCCCAAGAGAATTTTTTTTGAAAAGCAGTATTCTTGAAGGGAAGGGTCCACTGGTAGAAAAGGTCCATAACAGAGGAAGGGAAGCACCACTGCAGCCCAAAAATAGATAGGAGATAAAGCCAGATAGATCTAACAAAGGGGCAGTTAATGAAAAGGTGGTCCAAAGACTCATAATGGCTCTTATAAAGAACACACCTATTGGGGATCGAGATACCACACTTAAGAAGGTTATCAATAGTGAGGATGCGATTTTGGAGCAAAATCTAGAAAAATAAATTAATTTTGGGGATAAGACCAGGCAACCAGGCTTTAGCCCCAAAAGGAGTGGCTTTCTAGTGCAGGTAATGGGAATAGGCAGAGGAAACCATGAAAGAACCTTTAGGAGATCCTTCCCAAATCAGGGCATCCTAATTATGGGAAAGAGAAATATCATTCAGAGTAGTGAATAAGGGAGACAAATCCTTGGAGATAGAAGGTAGATCCACCCAAGAATTACCCACTATGTATTTGCAAACCCTATCCACGAATTGCAAGGTACAAACATCCTTCCAAATGTTAAAGTGGTCATTATCTTTTAGAGGACCAGACAATAACCAATTTTCATTCCATAAACTGATAGTTTGGCCGTTACCAATTTTCCATTTAGCTTTGGATTTGGCAAGATCTTTGGCATTAAGGAAGCCATTCCAGATAAACAAACCTTTTGGGATATCATCATAGTCAAAGAAATAACTCAGAGAATCATTGGACAGGTACTTATCTTCAAAGAAGTCTCTCCATTCCCCATTTCCTTGGAAGATACGCCAAACCTGTTTAGCTTGAAGCACCTTATTTAAAGGTATGCTCCTCCTGATCCCTAGTCCACCAGCTTTTTTAGGTAGGAAAACTTTATCCCAAGAAATCAGAGGGAAATTCTTGTGCTCTTCCACCCCAGACCAAAGAAATCTTATTTGGATTGTTTCCGTAGCTTCCACCACTTTGGCCAAGATAGAGAAGAGGCTTAGGGCATAAGTGGGAAGATTTTGAAGAGTGGACTTAACCAAATAAATTTTTCCTGCTTGACTGAGAGAGATCCCCTTCCAACCAACCAATTTTCTATTGAATCTATCAATAAGTCTATTCCAAAAAGCTTCAGGGGGCTTAGCTCCAAGAGGGAGGCCCAAGTAGGTAGAGGGGAGGGTGCCAATGCCATAGCCCAAGATATCTGCCATTCTCTTTTGTCTGGTCTCAGGGGTGTTAACAAAGTATAAAGAGTTCTTAATCTAGTTAATAGATTGCCCTATAGCCCTAGTGTAGGATTCCAGAAGGAGTTTAACTTCTCTAGCCTCACTAACCGAAGCCTCCCCTCCTAAAATGGTATCATCAACAAATTGTTGATGAGAGAAAATGGTATTACCAGAGGATGGTCTGATGCCTTTAAGCACCCCAGTATTCCTATGAGCCAAAATTGATCTCCCCAGACACTTAGCTAAAATAATGAAGAGTATAGGAGATAGGGGATCTCCTTGTCTCAGGCCCCGAGAGGCTTTGAAGAAGGAAGAAGGAGACCCATTAACTAGGACCGCTAAAGAGGGTGAAGAAATGAGCTGATGGATGATCTGGAAAGTTTTACTATTAAAACCAAAGGCTCCAACACTTTCATCAGGAACAACCAGTCCACCCGGTCATAAGCCTTAGACAATTCCAGCTTGAGGAGGAAGCCTTCCCTCTTTCCTGCCTCTAAAGAATGGATCACTTTGTGCACCACTATAATGGAATCCAGAATATGTCACTCAGGAACAAATCCCGACTGTTGATGAGCTATGATAGAGGGGAGCACATGAAAGATTTTGATAGTAATAACTTTGGATATGATCTTGTAGAAAGAATTACATAAACTAATGGGTTTGAAAATATCCGTAGAGTCTGCCCCTAAGACCTTTAGAATAAGAACCAGGAAGGTAGCATTGAGTTCCTTTAGAATATTTTTGGACCCAAAGAATTCCTGCATAGATTTGACCACATTGTATTTCACAATTTCCCAGTACTTGTGGAAGGAGAACATAGGGAAACTATCTGGGCCCAGGGCCTTATCACCAGGGAAAGAATCCAGTGCATTTTTAACTTCTTCAAGATTAGGGATAGCACACAAGGCTTTGTTTTGAAACTCTGAGATGATAGAGGGGATGTTACTCAAGAGGTCCTCCTGATCCAGATTAGAGAGATTAAGGTCTTTAGAAAGAAGGGTGGAGAAAAAATCAACAGCAATAGAAGAGATTCCTTTGTCTTCCTGCAAGTTTGGTTCCCCCTTTTAATGCTGCTAATCTTGCTGGCTACCCTGTGTTTCATGGTAGATAAGTGGAAGAAATGAGTATTTTGGTCCCCCTCCCTTAGCCATATGGATCTGGATCTATTCTTCCAGTACATCTCCTCCTTCCCGATCATATTGTGATACTCCGAGAGAAGAATTTTTTCCTGATTCAAATTGTACTCATCGTACCCATCTCTCTAGATTTCCTCTTGGATAAGACACAGGTAAAAAATGGCCTTCTCTTTGGAGGAAAACATGTCCCCAAACCCACTCTTACTCCAAATCTTAATATTAATCTTGACATTTCTAAGTTTTTTAGCTACTTTGAACATAGCAGAGCCTCTAACATTAATATTCCACCATTCAAAGATCTTTTTGTGAATGTTAGGATGGATGGTCCACATTTTTTCAAATCTGAAAGGGAAGTTTCTTTTCTTAATAATTGGGTTAAGATTTAGAGACAGAGGAGAATGATCTGACCCAATCCTCACTAGAGCAGATAATTTTCTATTATGAGAGTTTAGCCAGTCAAGCATAATCAGAGCCCTATCCAGCTTGACTTGGATACACTCTTTCCTAGTTCTCCTATTGCTCCAGGTGAAATTCGCCCCTAGAAGATTCACATCTAAGAGGGCTTGATCATTGATCAAGTCCATGAGATCTTGCCTACTTTCTAGGTCAGGAATAATCCCTCCCTATTTCTCCCCTTCCTTGATAGGGGTATTAAAATCCCCCATTATGATACCTTTTGAAAGATCTAGCTTGGAAATTATGCCTCTAAGTTTATCCCAGTAAGATATTCTCCCTTTTTTAGAATTAGGAACATAGATGTTCATGATATACTAGCTTTCATTATTCTTAATATTAGTAAAATCCAAAAGCAAGACATTACCTTCTTCATGAATGATTTCAGCCTTGATGAGAGAAGAGTTCCACAAAGTCATCAAGCCTCCAGAGGCACCTTCCAAACTAGTAGCAACCCTATCCATATTATTACAAAACTTAATGCCTTCAAGTTTTTCCTTTTTCATCTTAGTTTCCTGGATTAGCATGATATCAGGCCTATGATCCCTTATCATATTTCTAATTACATCTTTCTTATGTGGCCCATTAAGATGATGAATATTCCAAGATATTAGCTTCATTTAAAACTAGAAGTACAAGCTACCTGGATGGTCTTTTGGGTTCCATCAGCTATGTTCTTGCAGGCTTCTTCTTGCCAGATTTGGCTTGATTTTTTCCTTCCTGGAGTTTTTGTTTTAACACCCAGATCTACTTTATTCTTGCTCCTAGTTGCTACTGGGGAAACCGGGGAGGGGTCCCTGCTGCTCTTTTTTTTCCCGCCTGTAGTCCATTCACCCATTGTCCCTTCCTTATGTTTGGAATAATTTTCTTCCATTCTTGTGTACTACAATGGAGTGAATGATTTTATCAGTGCTTCCATATTGATTACCTGCTTCTGATGATCCCTATTAGAGAAAGGAATGCTCCCACCCTCCTGATAGTTTTGCGTAGGCAAAAAAAACCCTATCTCCTAGGAAGGTTCAGGGAATCGTGGGGCCAAAGAAGAGAGTGCCCTTGGCGTTCATTTTCCACATCCTGGATCTTCCAAATATTTGTTCGCTTGTAAGGGTTTGAACATTATGGAACCTTCTGAGATAGTTTCTACCACTTCAAATGGAAACAACTCCATGCCCTCCAAAGAAAGAGCAGAGAACTATATCAGATCCTCCATTTGCTTTTTGTTGGTTGCTCTTGTTGCCCCTAGTTTACTCAAAATAAGGAGAGCAGTGGAAGGGATCTTTTTCTTCCAGACTTGGGTACCTGAGGTACCCGAGTGGAGTTTCTCCAAAGTAGGGACTTCAGGAACCAGGTACTTTGTTCTTCCCCTTGACTTTTTAGCCTTCCTGGCTTTTTCCTTAGCTAGTTCTGGGCACATTCTAGCCATATGCCATGCTTTCTTGCAATGAAAGAAAGAAAAATGCATGCTTTCATATTCCACTTTATGTAACCTTTTTCCAAGTTTAGAATGAATCTCTATGACCTCTGGCATATCTTTTCCTATCTTCCACCCCTATACAAACTCTTGCATAGGTAAGACACCTCCTGTCCACCGTCACTAGGTCAATCAAAAGAAGCTCGCCAAAGGAACTGGCTAATCAAGCAAAGACATATTTGAATCAAAAATCCAGGAGGAGCTCAGGAAGCCTTACCCACACCAGGACGTGGGTGAAAAAGGAATCACTTAGATCCAGATAAGGAGTCCATTTCTGTAGTGCCAGAGAGGATTTCCCAACAGCCCACACCCCAGCACAAAGAATCTTGGCTAGGTCTTCTTGGAAAGAAAACTTAAAGGATAAAAAACCCTTTTCCATGAATTTTATTTCAACCTGGCCCTTTAGGTTCCATTTTTTCTTGGCAAAAGATCTAACTATGTCAATATTAGGCCTAGACCTAGTGAATTTGCCCACCAAAGTCAGAGATATGGTAGAAATATTATGGTCGATCAGTTTGTCTGGTAAAGAAATGGCATACTTTCCCTTTTCCTTATCAAATAGGTCTTTTATAACTGGGAAAAGAGACTTGCCCGTGGGATTGATCCTGAATAAAGTTAACAAAGGACGGTGCCAGGCAGAATCCTCTAGCTACATAAAGGAATTCCACTTTGTCCCCCCTCCTTTTTACCTAGATCCTTTTGTCTGTCACGTGGGACCCCATCCTTGTTTGTTGTGTCTTCCTTTTCTTGGTCTGTCAGAGGTCCACCATCATGAGCTCCCATAGCATCATCCAATGCCTACAAATCCAGATTCCCGCCTGCATCCAAATTTGAAAATCCTCCTGCTCCGCCCGTTTATGTCATTGTTAGTCTACCATTGTTTCTTCAGTTGTTGTTTGTTTGAATTTTTTTTCTTTTTAAAATAAAATGAAAGATTTTTTTTATTAAGTCAGCGGGGAGAGGGCCTAAATGTTAGAAACACTGAGAGGGGGGGTGAATCAGTGTTTGTCTATTAATTAATTTTCAACAACTTAAACATAAATCAAACATACATAGAATGAAGCTTAACATAAGAACTCATAACACATGATATGATTACGGGGAAACCTTGATCAGAGGAAAAACTTGGTGGGAATTAGTACCCACAAATATTGTACTAAGTATAATTAACCTGTGAGAGTTCCTTTGCCCTGTTAGAAGCAGTCTTTACAATATGAGTACAATGACCTGGTTAAAGGTTTGACCCTGTTAGGAGTCTTTTACAAAACCCTGTTAAAGGTATATGGCTCACTTCCCAATAAGATGAAGTCTACAACCTTCTGAAAGATGATATGCACTATATCAAAATGAACTGCTGTGATGACACTGCTTGTCTGATCAGTTCTGTGTATGCGTGAATTTTCTTACTCTCTTAAAGAGCTATATCATGTACTGACTTCATTTTACTGTTCTTCTGTATCTTCCTCTTGCATTCTAGATGACTCTTATTACATATCTTTACATTACATACGTATATATTCAAATCTGAATAGGCGTGACCCAAAACAAAACACTAGTCGGCCCTAAAAAAAAATACAATGCCTCTAAACAAGTCAGTTCAAGCGTGTTTACTATAATTCTAATTACATTATTACAATCATATAACCAAAGGCGCTTAGCTATTATATAACAAAATAATACACGCTGATCAAAACACTTAGTCGGCTTCTATGCTCTGTCTTCTGGACTGCTGGTCTATTGATCTGCCTGTAACTTTGTCATACTATAGTTCCTTACTATACATGTTTGGATGTAGCATGTACACATGTCATACAACTTATATCTGAATGCGCATAAGCTGAATTGATCTCTTGCACGTGTGCTGATGTGCTGATCGCTGAGTATCTCCGTCTGCCCTGTTTTCCTTAGTCATTTTTTCTTTCAAGACAGAAACTAAACATGAATTTGTTGCCATGATGACAACACAAAATGAGTCATGCATCCCCTGTTTGTTCTATATCCTCATTTTTATACTCTTTTTATCAACAACTATAAACTAGCTCATTGTTTTCACCTTTTTATTAACATTTTTGGCCTTTAAAGAGGTAGGATTGGTGGTAGAAACTTTCCTTTTCTGGGGAATGATATCAAACAAGGCCTCTTTAAGGGGGATTTATTCATTAGGGACTCTAGGGGTTTTTAACTTATTTTTTCTAGAAGGGTTGAATTTTTTCCCACTAGGGACAGTTTAATTAGAGAGAGGATTAGTTTCAACAAGCTCAATTTTAACAACACTTATTAGTCAGGTTCACATTTGGCTTTGTTCCCATTGAGGGTAACACAAGAGGTGACTTCTAAATGAGGATTTTTCAAATTCATAGTGATAAAAGGTATACATTAAAAGCCCTAGTGAAGCAGAGGAGAGGCACCTTTCACAATGTTACTAGTGAGAGAGGAATAAAGAATAAAGGGCATATTTATCCTATGATCATTTCTAAAATGATTGAAAATGGGAAAGTGATACCCATGGAAGGTAGTATACATGCCTTTTCAGGGTCAAATATTTCATGACAAAGAAACAAACCAAAGCATATGGAGGGGGAAAAGAATAGTTATCATACCCATTTTCATTAGATGCAACCACCAATTTATCCCCTTTCTTGGAAAATTCTTTCATGTAGAGCTTATAATCACCAGAGCTCTTCCTTTCAAATTTTTCACTTTGACATTTTAAGCCTATAGCCTCTACAATCAGCTCAGGGGTCACACAGAATTTGATGCTTCTAATACAAACATTTCCTTGGTGCTGAGAATTACAAAACTTCATGGAAAGAGTAGTGTTGTAGCCCTTCATAGCATGAAAATAAGGCTTGAAATCACCTTTACTAAAAATATCCCAAAGCTCACTATTTTGCAACAGTTCCCTACAAATCTCTCATCTCTAAACACTTCAAAGGCCCCCCCATACTTCTAAACTCAGAGAGATTTAGTTGCTAATTCACAGACATTAGAGGCCCACCTTTCACAAATTCTTCAAAAAACAAGAAGCCCTTTTTCTTCTTCTTACCAGAAATGTAGTGAAATTTATAGAACACTCAACTCTTATTTCTTTGGAAAGAATGGAGAGGCTTGATATGATTCCCCGTAATAATGACATGACATTTATGATTTTTTATGAAATATTTTACAACGATCCTTCATATTATTAATAAGATCTTTCCCTTTATGCATAACTTTGCTTAAGTGACAAGATAAAAATCCGCTCATTAAATCATTAATGAGATAATTATTGTTTTGATCACCATTCAAATTTGATTTGAAGTGCCAAGTGTTGGTTGTATTTCCAGTTTTGATGTCTACCCAGTAAATTTTGTTGTTCTCATGCCTATCCTTCCTCAGAAATTGAAGTCCTGTCTAAAGTTGCAAAAGATCCCTTTGCAAATTGTTGTTTCTAGATCAAAAAATTGAAGAGAGATGTCAAAAACCCTAAATCCTAGTTCATTTTGCTCAAAAATGGAAAAAAACCATAACTCTGTGAAAGTCCTAATTTGAATTTACTTTTGCATGACTAAGAGGTCACTTGAAACATGTGTTCAAATTCATTTCTTACTCAGTCGTGAAGTCTCCTTATAAAATCAAAATATTCCTTATCGTCATGAGACTTAGCGATTCCCTTCAGTCGGGTTATCTCCATAAGAAAAGCATATTCCTTATGTGATCAAGAGACCTGGCGACAACCGTTGATTCAGATCAAGATCCTGTGATAGTCAGTTTGTCTCCAGATGAGACCAGAGTTAGCAATTTTTTTTGGTGACTCTGAGTTCCCAGAGTCACGTTATCTCAAGAAGTGATCAGGGTTAAATGTTGAGTTTAAATGTTCAAGGTAGTCGGGAAGTCTCATGATGTAACCCGAGGTTAGAAAGTTATCTCTTGACTTCAAGATTACTCAGTCACCTGATCGCCAAATGCAAACCGTGGTTAGAAGGAGGGTTAGCTCATGGTTAAGTCAGTGATCGGTGATCAAGTTTATGTACCGAGCAGGTTGATCGAATCGAGTAGCTATCGTTATGCCTTTATGAGAAAGTTGCAGTCAATTTATGTTTAAGGCATTACGACAGTGTGCCACATGTCCCTGGTGGGCCCGGATGCCATTCAAGGTGGTCTCTTTAGTCATGTAATCTCCAGATGTGGATAAAATGTTTAATGTGAGTTAAAAATAGTTTCAGTCGCCTAGTCTCTGGATTTAATTGCAGTTAGGCAAAATGTCTCACAACTTGGAGATTACTCAGTTGCTGAGTCTCTAGATTATCCATGGTTGAGTTAGGTCAAAGGTGAGAGATGAAATCTTGTCAGAGGTGACGAGGAAGTTGTAGAAAAATGATAGGGGATGCATGTCTTGATGCACCTGTGCTTCATGCGATCAGTCTCCAAGTCTCTTGATAAAGGTGGAATATTCCAAAGTGTTCAACGATTATGAGTTTTCCTTGTCGCTAGGTCTCTAGTTGATATCAAATATTCTCTTTTTATTAAGAGACTTCCCGTTGGCCGTTTGATTAAGATCAGATCTAATGATATTCGCTGAGTCTTGTGATGAGACCAGACTTAAAGAAAAGGTTCAGAGACTTGGAGGCGTAGAGAAAGAAGATAACCTGAGTTCAAAGGCAAGTTAAAGACTGAGGTGCAGTACCCAGGTAAAAATAAGAATTGATCGGTGGCTACGTTTTAAAGGGGAGATCAAATTCAAATCTCAGCCGTCGATGCAAAAACCCACACCACCTGTGACCGTTAAACATTTAAATTCAAATATTTAAAGGGGTTTTCAAATCAGATTTCATGGCGGTGGCATGATTTTTCAAGATGCAGACACAAGGATAGGTCGAGCTGACGATGGGATTTGCTTTGAAACCTGTGGTTGATATTTTGAGTGTCTCTCAGGAACATTAATGAGTAAAAATTGATTGCAGATATTGCTGATGCATCCCAAAGCATTGTTTCCAGTGCTAAAAGGTTAAAATGCAGAGAAATTAGCAGCTGGTGGTGAGGGTTAGTGATAGATTTGTTTCAACATCGGTAAAGAAAAAGGTCAACCAACACCCAGCCAATGCTTCAACCAGTGACAAGGCAAATCAGATAGGGTTTTAGCATGAGTTCTTCTGACAAAAGCTAGAGATAGGGAAGATAGTAGTTATTGATATTTTATACAAAGTGAAGGACATCATGGGAAATAAAAAATAAAATTTGATTTCATTCTTCATTTTTTTTCTTCCACCGCTTCAAGAGGAAAATTGTATTTTTTCTTCTAGTATTTTTAGGGTTAGGTCAAAATCATCTGAAGCTTGTTGCATCCTTATCTCTTAAGGATTCCAAGATGATTTTGGGCTATATATAGGACTCTTGTAACATTTTTGAGGGGTTCCTGTTGCTGCTCTTTCTTTGGGTTTTTCTGAGTCTATTCAGTCTCTCCTCAAAAGTTTCAGAGCAGGTCCCAAGTTGTTGAAGTTCTTTTGCAAGGAAGGCTTCTAATTTTTCTTCATCTCTTAAGCTTCTTGTCTGGATGTATTGAAAGAAAACAGATTAATGAAATAAAGTTTAGTTTCCTGTCCCATGTTATTGTTGTCTCTTTATATTTTTGTGTATGACTCTTGTATGTTTGGTTTGTAAGGTATTTTGAACATACTGGTTACAAGGTAACTTGTCTAATTGCTTGTGAGTTTCTTTCAAGGAGAGAAATAAGTTTCATGAGTGATTTCAGAGGGTTAAGAATTAATGTGAGGATTTGATACAGTTGTGTGGAAATGATAAGATAGTTTGTAAGGCACTCTATTTGAGCTGCATATAGTTTGTAAGGTATTCTATGGTATTTCCTTAATTTGTTTCTGTGGATTTATATTATCATTGAATATTTTCCCAAGGAATAGGCACTCGTCTAGGGTTTGGTGAGAAGTTATTTCTTCATCCAATAAGATAAATCAATTACACTCAATTATTAAGAACACATGAGTTGAACTCAAGTGGAGTTGAACTCAAGTGGATTTGTTGATTCCTTGAAGAGTGAATCACTAGGTTAACCCTCCTTAAAAGGAAGAAGGATGAGAATCCTTGTCTCATTGATTTTTTCTATTCTTACAATCATAGTTTATCTGGTTAAGCCCTGTATCCATTTGATTTTGGTCATTTGCAGGCTATTTTATAAGTTGATTCAATAAAGGGTAAATAGCAAATCAGTGTCCACTATAACATATATTGAATAATCACTAATCAATCAGAGGTAATACCTTCCTGAGCATGTGGAGCTCAAAAAATAAGGAGGATCTTATCCAATCCTCATCAATTAGGCATTTCTCTTGTCTGAATCAGTATTAGGAGTCATAGTGTTCAAACAATCATTCAAGCGATGCACGGTTCATGCAAGAAAAATCTCTAACACCATGTTGGCATCCAACAAGCATCAACACATGAGTGAGAGTAATTAAGCTAACTGGGATATAATAAACAAGGTTTATTCATAAACATAAAGCAATTATTGAAAAGGCCTTTTTCTCTTGACAAAATATAAATGAAGTGCACTTCGCCTATCCTTGACATCACCTTTCATTCTTTTCTTCTGATTATTAAGAATACCTAAACAATAAAACTTATTATAGAAATAAATGTCAAAATGAAACATTTTCTTTTGTTGATTTCCAAAGTGTAGTTCCTTCCTTAAATATTCATACCATTCATAATCCTTTCCATTTGCTTCTTATAATTTCAGGCCTAATAATTGTCCATGGATCTATAATCCACTTTTGGTTTACCATCCAGCCATTATACTTCTCTGTACTTTGTACAGAGAACGACTACTCTTTGTTTTTGTAGTTGTTATTTGTTAGAATACATCTATTTCAAACCAAAAAAAATGGTTGTTTCTAAGATTCAAATTGGATTCAACATTTATTCAGCTATTTTGTTTCATAATGGTGATGTACTTAATGATGTTTTTTCTCCTCACTATATTTGTGTTGCCCCATGTTCTGTTGTTTCCTAAACGACAATGATAAAGAGGTTTCACCAACCTCATTCACTTGGATCTTTGGGTGTTGAAATGTAATTGGAAAGTAGTATAAAGAAGGAAGAAAGATGTAAAGTTGACTAAGAATAATTCTAATTGTTTCTAATTTTAACTTTAGTTACTTCCTCGGTAACTTAGTTGTTTCTTTTGTAACAGATTTTGAACAACAAATGACATCAACTAAATTTATTAATGAATTAACTATATCAATATAGGTTGCGATTATGATATTTCTAATAAAAAACAATAAATAACATCAATTGAATTTATTAATGAATTAAATATATCAATATAGGTTGCGATTATAGGTTGCTATTATGATATTTCTAGCATAAAATTTTATACAATGCCACCGATCTAGTAACTCTCCTCAACATAGAGGAAGTCAAAATTGTTAACCAATCAACATAGTATTCTTGTTTTATGGGAGAGCGGCCCCACTCACAAGTCATTACCATAATTTCCACGACCATTTTAATTAACTCCCGTGCCATCCTATTTTCTTTAGAAGTAAGATTCGTATGTATACAACAGCTTCTATGCAGGGGTTATGTATGCATGGTGACAACACCAATAATAAAATAGGATTAAAATAGTATGAATAAAAGATACATTTCTAATTTTCGTAATTTATATTTGTAAGAGCTATCCCCGTTTGTTTGCAGGAATTTGACAAGAATTGGGTGCGGGACTTCCATTTTTTTCCGAAATCCACTGTTTGGAACTCTATGTTGCAAACCCGGTTTAGCCTTCAAAACCCGGTTTAGGCCCTAAAATGGGCGGCACCATCTTCCAGGCAAAAAGGTGGAATTCAAAATGAAATCCAGGTTTTAGAAAATTATGAACCGAGTTTAATTTCGCTGTCGGGTCCGTGATTTTCAAAACAGGAAGATGCAAAACCGGGATTTCAAAACCTAGTTTTGTGATAATATGGTTTTGACTCAATTCCAATTCCGTGAAACAAACGGGGCCTATATGTTTTTGGATATATATTTTGAACTATTAAAGAGGATTTATAGGGTTTCTGAAACCCGAAACACGAAATCAGTATCATGAAGCACAGTTAAAACGAAGCAAAACAAAAAAGCAGAAAAAACAAGTTCAGCAGAAAAAATATTAAAGTGTTTGTTAAATGTCTTTCAATTTTATATTAAAGCAAATGATGTGAGATTGAATAGGACAGAATCTAATATTGTTTAGGTTGGATTAGGTTCTTGTTGGTTCTAATGCTGTTGTTTTGTTTTTGGTTTTTTTTGGCATAATTGTATTTGAGAGTAGGAATCAAATTACATTTTTAAATATTATGATTATTTTAATTAATTATTAGAATTAAAATGTAATAGTACTTAATTATTAAATATTAATCAATAAAAGTTGAAAGATTAAAGAAGAAAGTTATAAAATGTGAATTGTTAGAGCAATCTATCTGATGAAGAAAGGATTATCAAAATTGAAAGGTTGATAAAGAGACATAACAAAAATCCAACATCAATGATAAGAGATTTCTACAATCTATAATATCAAATTATAATAAATTATGTATTCATACTCTTTGATTTATCATAAGAGTGATAGAAAGTATCAAATAAAAGTCAGCAAGTGATACATAAAAGTTACATAGAATTTAATTCAGAAATTATTATAGCTTAAAAATCCAAGATTTAAAAAAAAAAGATAATTAAATAAACTCTATATAGACAACCTACTTGTTTCATCTTTTATGCTTAAGCATTCCATATAGTTATTTATCTAAAAACCCATCAACTCTTTGATTTTAAAATCATATGACTTTTGTAGTCAATAACACAGGCTTCATAACTCTTGTGATTTCTATAATAGATAACATAGGTTTGTAGACATGACTTTATAGAATTAATTTTCTATATAGGGGAGGGGCTAATAGTTGGTCACCCACTTGTGAATATATTATCTAGTCCACACTATTTTTGCCTCAAATAAAATATCATAGCTATCTATTATATGTGTGTCACTTAATAAAACAAGTGCCACATAGCTAAGTATTTAATTTAATAAGAATAAGTTTTGAAACTATAAAATAATTTTAATTTACTAAGGATAATTATTTAATATAAAATTTGTATAATGTACAAAATAATTATTAGCCAACCAATATAAAGAACAATAATTTTGATATTTTGTAACTTAAAAATTTCAAAAAAATAGAAAATTCAAAAATAAAATACACTTAATTATAATGGGTTGATATAGTTTTTTTTAATATATAGTTTGTTTTAACAAATACTAATAATGTCAACTTATTTAAATATGGTGAAAGTAAGTTTTAATATTATAAAGTTTTCATAAATTTCGGGTGCAATAAGACCCCAAACCAATTATAGCATACATGTCCCATGGATGATAATGTTTGCTGCTTAATTTTAAGCAACCTCAATATTTTGTGGCACTATTTGTAGAATTGGTGGCCCTAATGTTTGCTGCTTAATTTTAAGCAACCTCTTAAATATTATTTCAGCATCCATCTAGGCACGGAAAGATCACAAAAATATGCAGAGAACAAAAAAGTTGTAGGTAGAACTACATGAAGCAATTTACAGACAGCTACATCAATTTCGTCAACCATTGTTCCGTCGTGTCAAATCTGATGGCCATTCAGCTCGATGCACCTGCTCTGTCACGGCACAAGCATCCGCTACTTTGGTTTCCTCCGGGCCAACGTTTCGTGTGCAGCGGATGCAAAGAAGATGGACGCAATGGCGGTTTTGGGTGCACGGTTCCATCCTGCAACGATTTCATGCTGCATTCAGAGTGTGCCCAACTGCCACGCGTGTTCCAGAATTCCATTCACGTTCGCGGTCTAAAATCCCACGCCACAACTGTAGCGCCTGCGAGAATACCATCAGAGGATTCCTGTTCAAAGTTCCTCGTAGACGGAGATCTGTTACTCTGTTGAAACCCAGTCTGAGGTTACACCCCCTTTGCATCACGCTTCCCCCGGTTTTCATCTTTACCCAGCATGCGAATCATCCTCTAAGACTTGTGAAGGACAAGGATGGAGACTACAATTGCAGCTTCTGTTATAGGCTATGTCGGGGTTGGCGATATGATTGCCAGTGGTGTGGTTTTAGCCTAGACTTGGCCTGTGCGAAACTTGACATCCACGCCCTTCTGGAGCATCGTGTTCAAGACCCATCTATTCCACTGCAAGGAAATCGGATTGATATCCCAGCTGCGGCAGGTAATCTTGTTGGAAGAGTTGCAGGAGCTGTTGGCTGTGGTCTGCTTGCACAAGTTATCGGCAATGCTCTGCAGTGATTGTTGTAACTATTGTATATTTTAAGGATCTAAGTAATCCCTACTTGCTGCAGGACATTTGGTAAAATGTCTGTTTTCACCTGGACATATTAATTTGCGTTGAAAATTGTGTGAAAGCAAAAAAAAAATATTTCGGTTTTCTTTTCCTTCAATTTTTAAAAATGGCTGTTTTGCTTAAAAAAAGATATTGATTCGCAGTTTTTAATAGGAGTTTTCTTTGGTGAATTTGTAAATTTTTATTTTTAAGAGTAATTGATTTCTCCAAGGTTGTATGAAGGGAAGCGCATAATTTGTCTGAGCACATTACTGTTTTGTATGAGCTTAAAATAGAATTTCTAAATACAGATTTTGCATGAAGCTGTATGATAATTAAGAATTTGTTAACTATTTCTTAAATTTCTATTTATTCATAAGGTTTTTGTAATGCATTTTTTATCATTTTGATCAGTTAATGACGTGATCAAGAAATATTTCGATCATCTCTACTGAGTTAAATCAGTGAAGAGGTGAAGATCACCATTTGCAAGAACAAAAGGTTGCGGCAAAATGAAAAGGAAATTTGATTTCTGTTTTTGTGAAAGAACTCACTGCTGTTAAAGGCAAAGATCGCAGGTTAAGCCAAAATATTTGTTGAAGTCGTTGCAGCAACAGAAAGAAAGGAAAAAGCCTCTTAAAGTCAAAGATCACAGAAAATGAAGGATTAAATGATAAGAAAAGTTTTTGAGGAGATTGCTATTAAGATTCATCGCAGCTGGTAAAGAGGGAGAACAATCATGGATTGGAGAAGGGATTGGTAGATTAATCTGCCACATTTTGAAGCTTTTAGTTTTAATAAAAGGATTGAAAAATTTGTTCATAAATCAGTGTTGTTGTAGAGATAGATCTTTTTCCTAAAAGAGGAGGAAGCGTACTGTCTGTCAAGAAAGATCTACAATAGACAAAATGTTTTAAAGCCGCCTAAGGAAGAACGATTGTATAAAAAGTGAAGCTGACCCTCATTCATAGGATGAGATCGAGGATTCCAACAGAAATTCAAGTAAGTTGAAAGGATGAAGCCATCCCTAGAAAAGGTGAAGCGGATCTTCAGAGGAGAATATCGGAGTCAAAAGGATTACCAGTTCAATAAGAGGAATTAGGGCTTTTGTATAACCTCATGATTGATAACAAAAATTGTCCAAACAAAGAGAAGTTGTGATCTATAAGAATTGACAATCGATGAGATTGGAAGATCGTTATTTTTGAAGACAAAGTTATCCCTACCAAATTTGCAATCGTAGGAAGATTACATATCAGAATAAATTGATTTGGATGAAGTTGACTCCAAGTCTTACAAAAGGCTTGAAGGAGCTAAAAGCGAAGAATTTCCTATTAAAATAGATATTGCTGCATAATGGATTGCCATAGGGGAGCATCCTACTAAAATAGGAAGAAGCAATTGTTCAGTGTTGTGTCCATTTGTGGTTGAATTTAAGGGGGAGTTTTCATGTATACAAAGAATAACAGTTTATGCCAAGTTAAAACTAGCTGTCTAAAAATAGAATTTGTATGAGTTTGTGATTGTTGTATGATAAGTTTCATGGACTTCCAGAATTTAGTAACTGCTTTTAAAACTTCTATTTATTGAGGCTTTTGCAATGCACTTATTATCTCTTATCATTTTCATCAGCTGATCCTTGATCATGTGATTAAAAAGTGCTTGTTTCTATTTAGAGAAAGGAAGAGAAGGCTTTGTGATCTCTCAAGGAGATAAATGAGTAATATTAGCCCTACTACTGCAGTGCTCTACTACTGCCATATTAGCCCTTTTAAGATCAATCCATCATTAATCAAAATGTGACTTATTGCCAACATCATTTAGATTTTCATAAATACAAAAGAGATGAAACATTGAACATCTATGAAATTTGTCTCCCTTTCTAATTTTTGGATTAAAAATGCCCTTCAGAGCTAAGCTAAGCTACATTACGACAATTTTCATCGTGATTGATAATACTTGCACGGATGCATGAAGACTTACTTTCTAATCATAGATGCAGCAGATCGCATCCTGATAATATTATATCCGTGGCTAATTTTGGTATCGAATGGTCTGTATCTCTCCTTCATTTCTCATCGAACTCTCCAATTAGAATATTCATTTCTCCCATGGGAAGAATTGCAGTTTGCAGGATCTATAAGTATAATTTATTTAGAATAGTAATTACAATTATAAATGAATATACTCTATTATGAAAACAATTGTAGTATTTGTCTCTGTGATTTCATTGAAGGAACAAAGATTCATTTGTTATTTGTTAAACAGTCTATGTTAGCAAATTCTGTGTTTGTTTAATTCTTCATTATACCATGAGGGGTCATCCTCATTTTCGTTCGTTTTTATCGCCAAAGTTAAGGATATGTCAAATGAACGATTCAACCAAAATTTACTTTCTTAACTTATTACTCGGCGAAATGAATCTCCTTCAATTTCTGAGCAATGGAAGGCAAAATAATCCTTTTTAACTGTACTTTTGTTTAAAGTGTATTGAGTATAGCATTTTTATAAATTACAGTCTGTTTGGTAAACTTTTTATTGATGCAACACATCTTATTGTAGACATAAACTGAAGAGAAGACCTCATGACCTCATACTTTACCCCAAAACAATTCCCAAATAAAATTAGACTCCAACCCAACTGTACATTTTATCTTTAAGTATCTAAATAAACCTGCTTTAAGTTCTGAGAAATTTGAGGCAAAGAGCCCTCCATTAAGCAAGGCTTCGTCATGAGAGTCGAGCTGCTGAAGCTGACCAATAGCAAAAATGATATCTTGTTTTAGGAAGTTCGCTGGATGCCATTCCCATAAAATGTGATATCTGACATTGGAAACTTAAGGTAGAAGCCAAAGGCCTTTTTTTCAACTCAGGCAATATAGAATGCTTTAACTGTCCTATTTACAAGGGGTTTGAAGAAAGTTATAAGTTTATATGTACTGACAAGCTTAATCCATTTTTCCTGAACAATCAAACTGCTCTTGGCACATAAATGTTGAAGGCGGTGGTCGTGGGACTTCTCTACTTAAAGCCCTTATCCAATACTCATATGGCAGGCCGGCAACACCAAAATAAAACATAAAGTCTCTTCCACAGATATTGAAGGTGGCTATCAAAATTTAATATTATGTTGGATGATTATCAAAGATTCTGCATTTATTTCAATAGCTAAAGGTAAATTTTCACATTTAAAAAAAAAAATTGTACCTTCTTTCTGAAGGTGCCACAAACAACACTAGATGGCAAATCAACAGTGATGAAGCAGTCTATAAAACTAACACGTACGCTGTTCTCGGGGAGGCGCCATAGCTGTTAGTTTTGTGCAATTGGGATGGTTTCATAAAACGTTTTAAACTTCAAAACAGCAATAAATAGAATCTTGTTGATAAAATTTAGAGAGGTGATTTTTCTTTGCAAACATTCTAAGAATTTTTGGGCAAATGGAAGCTACTTCTAACATTGGCTCTTTATTCGCATGTGGGCGAAAACACATCCTATATTTGAAGAAGAGAACAACAAGAACATAACATACCAACTGATGCATACATTCCCTCTATTCTGTGCTCTCTATTCTATTAACTTCCATTAATATAAAAGCTGACTGTTGGAATATATTTGCATTTAATATACAATATTGTGCTCTAATGTGATTTCGTTTGGTTTTGTTTCATTCTGAAATGTTTTATAACCTGCATGTAGGAATGAATCCAACACTGTAGGGTACGTCGTCTGGAAATTGCTGCACACTTTTGAATTTTTGTATTGTTATGAGATTCGTTATGACCTCTTTCATCTGGATTTCAAAGATACAAATTTAAGGAGATATCCAAAATCTCTCTACTCGCTAGTATACCAATTTTTTGAGTGGGAAGAAACAAATTAAAGATTTATGGAATAAAAGGAAGGTGGGCTCGCTGAAATGGGTTTTCCTCTCTCACTGTCTATTAATTAGTTTCATCATCCTCGCTATCCATTGTTTTAAATTTTTGAGCATCAATAGTAAGAACGAAGTCAAACTTGAAATTGTATTCAAGGATGCCAATTTGAAGGTTTTAGGGGTTTTATGTACTCTATTCCGGTTGAAGCGTTTGCCATTATTTTTTGTCTATTTCGTTTATATTTATATAACAAAACATAAATTTATATTTTTTGGAATATTTTATTATATAACTTAGTAGAATATATATATATATATATATATATATAATTTTCAATCTTATTATAAATTGTAAGGGTCGCACTTGTGATTTCACAATTTTTGGACTACCGAGTTGATAGTAATGCTATTTTATATCAATGATTATATTGTGATGGTGCACAATATTTAAGTAATTTTGTTTTTAAAATTTAAGTGATATGATTGAGACCAGGGCTATGACATCAATTTGCTGAAGGTTTTACAAATGGGGTAGCAAGCTAAGTGGGCTTAACCTTGTAGGAAACTTCATGGTTAAGTGCACTTGAGCTAGAATTGTATTGAGATCAGTGACCTCTCAAGAAGGAGTCTACTTCACCTTTGTGAGCATCACCTAGATGTAATGAGTGCTAAGTAGATGCAATGTGCTAAGTGTTCCATTCATTCTTATGAGAGATGGGTTCTTGTGAACCTTTACTCATGAAACATAAGTCAATAAATTTGACTAAAAAATCACATAAATGAATCCTAATAGAAATATCATAATTAGACTTGTGAAAAATATCTCAAAATTATCACCGTATGAGCTAAAGCGCTCTATAATGAATTGTTCATAAGGCACAACACTTGCTAAAGGTTTTGCAATTGGGGTAGCAAGCTAAGTGAGCTTAGCCTTGGAGTAAACTTCATGGTTATCCACACTTCAGATGGAGTAGTACTAGGATGGATTCCCGAGAAGACCCAATGTTTTGCGTCTCCGAACACCACCTAGATGTAATGAGTGCTAAATGTTCCATTGATTCTCGTGAGAAATGAGTTCTTGCGAACTACTACTCTTTAAACATGGGTCAATGAGTTTGACTTAAAACTACATAGTTGAATCGTGATAACAAATTTTTTTTTTTGTCAAATAAAGCACAACCAAGGTTGTAGGAATTATATTTGTAAAAGATAATCACAACATAATTACATTAAAAGGTACAGAGAATAGGCCATCCCGATCTCATGACCATCCCAAGACAATTATCATTAAAATAGGGTGGCCAAAGACTTCAAAACTATAAAAATATTTAATAATTAACTATATATATATATATAATAATAATAATAATAATAATACCTAAGTTAAAAATCAAATTTATAAAAATATAAGAAACAATAAGGCAAGTTTATGGTAAAAAAATGGCAGGAGAGCGTCAGAGAGGGGCAGCGAACCAGGACAAAGAGCGTTATCGAACCAGGGCATGGGATCAGTGCGGGCAGGGAGAGCGTCAGAGAGCGTCAGTGAACCAGGGCAAAGAGTGTCATCAAACCAGGGCATGGGATCAGTGTGGTCAACCAGGACAGAGTACCAAGCTAGAAGATCAGTGTGCTCAATTGTTGAAGCACCAGTTGGACTCCCACAGCTTACAACACCAATATAGTAAGTCTCTCCATGATTCTTTCCGCAGCACCAAGGGCGTGATCCGCACTTTGTCCGTCCATTGTCAAAACTCTTTCGAGGTCCACCCATTGTGCAACCCGCCAGGACCTGTGGTCAAGATTCGCAGTATAAGGGCTTTTTGTTTTCCCCTTTCCCCAGAAATACAAACAAAATAGTGTGAATCAGGGGAGACAGTCTGAACACCTAGCAGATATATCATTATTCAGTGTGAAGGCTATTGTCCAGCCAGCGAAACCCTTTTTCGTTAATCCCATATTTCACATTTCGTCAGATCCCAAATCAAAAATGCATAAAGATTCATCTCTGAACAAAAGGATGTCTCCTAAACAACCAGATCACCCTACCTTTCAAGGTATTGTGAGTTATGAGAAGGGGGAATCTTCTCTTCAGGCAGCAAGGAAGCCCTCGGTTCCCCATAATCAAGCAAATAATAACTTTCAAGCTGCAAATTTCAAAATGGATATTGGGCGGGAAAATTTTTTTGAGCACCAATGATTCCCTACACCTCACAATGCTCATCTAAAGAAGAAGGGTAGAAGTGGTCCTCGTTTGCTAAAATAGAAGCAACTCATCTTTGACATTTGCGAGGAAATGCCCCCTGGATCCCCACGGGAAATCGGTCAACCTTCAGTGGTTAGATTAGCTATGCATGTCCCTGTTAAGGGTACTCAATCAGGAAAAGGGGCAATGGCAGAAATGATTCCCCCAATAAATAACTCTAGAGCGTCCTTCAATCCAAAATTTCTCAGGCAGATCTGGCAACCCAAGCCAAAAAAGGAGGCCCATGATCATAATATTGCAACCAAGGATGCTCCTCGAGAACAAAATGTAAAAGAAAAATGATCAATTTATCGATCCCAACTCTAATTGGTAAGCTCTCAACTAATATTTTGGATTTCTCAGAGATTAGGGTTTGGACTTTTAAATATCGGGAAGGCTTACTAGATATATTTAGATTGGAAGACAATTTTGGTTTTTTCGTAGCTATATTTAAAACTGCAATCCAGAAGAATGATATTAACAAAAACAAAGGATAGTTTTGTCAAGGCTTGGGTCTGTATACAATGAACTAGTCCCCGAACTTTAAAACAGAAATCACGGCTTGCAATTTTTTCCCTTCTGGCTTGCATTTCGTAAGTTGCCCCTAGAATATAAAGATCTAGAAATTATAGAATCAATTTCCAATCAGATTGGGATCTTTATTAGACATGATTACACCCCTTTCGAATCTCCGAATAAAGCAACCAGGGTTTGTGTTCTTCTCGATCAATCAAAAGATCGGCCAAAAGAAATTAGGATTAACACAAAATGGGGAGCATGGGTTCAAAAAATTGACATACAAAGCCCTGATATTGTTCAACAACTCCAACATAAACTTGGACATCTTACATCACATTGTAAGCAAGTAAATCTATCATAGATTTGGGTGTGTGAAGACCAATGTTCAGATTCACTAATCTACAGGTTTCGCATAACAGGTCAGCAAGGTGACAAGGACACTATTAACCAAGTCCAACAAATGCCTTTAGAAGTATCCAAAGCAACATCATCCCCTACATATTCATTTAAAACAACTATATTTTTTTTCTTTTCTTTGTGATACATCTTCATAAGGCAGGACAAAGTTAATCAGGTCAAGGATATAGGAGGGGAAAAACCAGATCCAGCCACTCAAATATGGAAAATATTATTCATTCTTTAATGTATGAAGAATCCCCCATTAATTTTCCTGATATGCAGTACTGCTTCAATGAAAGAGCAATTGTGACTTTCAAAGCAAGGAATTACACGGACTCCATGATCACTGAGTTGGCCTCCAAATTGGTTCATGAAGAAGCATTTGATCAGGAAAATATAGAGAGGTAGACCAAATTTTAGTTTGTGATATGTCAAAACATTCCCCCCAATTTCAAATGGGTGTAGATCCCATGAAGGTAAATGTAACCAATTTCAGAGAACAACGCTTAGATGGTTCAGAAGAGACATCCAATGAGACTCTTAGTTCAGAGACCCCAGAAACAAAGTTCAAAAACCATAGCATAGAGATTTCAACAGTTACACAAGGCCAACAAGGGGAACTTTTGTCACTTCACGACTTTAATGCATTTGAAGACCACAAAGAACAATTTCCTCAAGAGATTAACGTCTTCGACCAGTCTCCAATCGGGGCATCATTCTCAAATTCTGGGATACTAGCTCAGCTCCTAAACCTACCACAACAAAAAAACATGGATCCTAAATATATTAGTGGCATTGACGAAAGCAAAGTACAAGATTACAAAGAAGTCCAGAGTTTATAACTCTACATACCATTAGGTGGCTATGATCCTAATATCATATTTTCTATTGACCAAACGCCATACCACAAAGGGAAGGATATGCCAACACCTAGAAAGAGGGGGAGAAAACCTAAAGCCTCATTCACCAAGGTGGAAATAGATGCAGCAATTCAGTCAACACTAGATGGAAAATTCTCAATTTCCAAAAGAGTGACAAGGAGGTCTAAACGTTCTCCTTGTCAACAATGAAGATCGCATCATGGAATGTCAGAGGCATAAATGCCTCTGACAAAAGAGGTCGAATCAAGAAAGAGTTGGATTCATTGAGAGAAGAGATTATATTATTGCAAGAAACAAAGCTATCTCAAGAAAACTATGACAAGACGATTGGAAAATGGGCTAAAAGATAGTCCATCCACGTGCAAGGTAATGGAGCCTCTAGGGGTTTAGCTGTGTTATGGGACCCTAAATTTTTACAAGGGAAGATCATAGATCAAAATGACCACTCTCAAATTCTGAATATGAAGATTTTTGACTTATCATTTACTTTGATCAACGTTTATGGTCCCACGATAACTAATGACAAGCAGAGACAATGGCTGAATCAGAAAAATAGTATTCAAGCTCAAGAAAACCAACATATCATCATGGTGGGTGATTTCAATGCTACTCTTAAAGAGTCTAAAAAAAGTGGCGGCATATGCCCCCCATTAAAACTATCCAAGACTTCTCACAGTTTGTGGATGATAATAATTTTCTGAACATTGAACTAGAGCACGGGTCTTTCACATGGACCAATAAAAGAGCTCATTTCTCTCACATTGCTAAAAGATTGGATAGGTTCTTAATCTCCCAAGAGTGGAACTTAACAAATTTTACCTTCTAATCAGATATTTTGGCTAGGCCAGGATTGGATCACTTCCTAATTTCTCTAAACTTCCAAGCTACCTCAGTCAAGCAGGGAATTAAGCATCAACCTACTTTTAAATTTGAGAAAATGTGGCTTTGACACCCGCATTTCTTACCTCTAGTTCAGCAATGGTGGATAAGCGCTCCTAGGTGTGAAAGCTCCAAAATGCATCAATTCGCATCCAAACTGAAACATATCAAGACACACATCAAAAAATGGAATGAATTAACATTCAAAAACATTTTCAAAGAAAAAGAAAGTGTACACCAGCAATTGGAAGAAATTCTTGAAATGACAATTAATCAAGGTATGGACAAAGATAGTTTTGAGAAAAAAAAACTACTTTAGCAAGAATGGGAAGAGCTATGTAAACGAGAAGAAGTATATTGGTGCCAAAAATCATGAGAATTATGGCTAAAAGATGGGGACAAGAACACAAAATACTTTCATTCTTCAACACAATAGAAAAGAGAAACAAACCATATTTTTCTATTAAGAAAGAAGATGATGGAACGATCATCTCAAATGCACAAGGGATACAATAAGAAGGAATTAGGTTTTTCAAAAACTTACTTGCTCCAGCAAACACTCCAATTCCCACCGAACAACAACTTCAAGACATACTCCAAGACATTCCATCAATTATCACGAAAGCTGATAATACTGCACTAATGGCACCCTTCACAATGTCAGAAATCAGAAAAGTAGTTCTCTCTTTGCCACCGAAGAAGTCTCCTGGGCCAGATGGTTTTACAGACTTATTCTATCAAATGTGTTGGGATCTGATTGGTTGGGATTTTCTTGGAGTGATAGAAGAATCAAGGAAAAGTAGAGCAATGTTAAAATACTTTAACACTACAAACATTGCCATTATCCCAAAGATCAAAGTACCCAAAACTTTCTCATATTTCAGACCAATCTCACTATGCAATACAATTTATAAAATTATCACAAAAGCAATCTATTTGAGATTGCATCATCTGATCCTGAAATTAGTCTCCCAAGAGCAAGGTGGCTTCGTTCTGGGTAGAGACACTATGCAGGGTGCACTGGTAGCACACAAGGTCCTGCACTCAATCAATTCTATCAAGTCTCCAAACTTTGTTATCAAGATAGATATGATGAAAGCATATGATAAAGTAAGTTGGGGTTTCCTCTTTAAACTTTTAAAAAAAATTGGCTTTGCTGATTACTGGTGCAAATGGATCAAAGCTTGTATATCAGGGGCGTGGTTCTCAGTGATAATCAATGGGGTTCTAGAAGGCTTCTTTCCTTCCACACAAGGAATCCACCAAGGTGATCCCTTATCCCCGGTTCTTTTCATACTAATGGCAGAAGTCTTCAGCAGATACATTAATGTTAAGCATGACCTTGGTCATTGGGAAGGAACAAAAATAGGGGAATCTGAATTAGTGATCACTCATTCTTTATTTTTGGATGACATACTGCTATTTGGAGCTTCTAATATCAAGGAAGCAAAACATATCAAACAAGTGTTGGATCTGTATACTGTAGTCTCAGGGAAGAAAATTAGTGCTCAAAAGTCCAAAATATACTTCTTCAACACTAACCAGATTATCTCAAAATGAATAGAAAACTCCTTGGGGTTCTCAATTGACTTCCTTCCATCCGTGTACTTTGGTATCCCCTTTTTCATGGGTGCAAATAAAATTTCATATTGGATGCCTATCATTGATAGAATAAAGTCTAGAATTTTGGCATGGAAAGCGAAATGACTTTCTCTATCAGGGAAAATTCTTCTTATCAAAATAGTGCCGGCAACGATACCTAATTTTTATCTTCCAGTTCTAAAGGCACCCTCCTCAGTGATCCAAACAATTCAAAAGCTACTTTGACAATTCCTTTGGAAAGGAAATATGAATAATGAGAAGAAGATTCCTCTAGTTTCCTTGCAAGATATGGAACAGGTAAAAGCTCTGGGTGCGGCAGGTATTCATGACTTGAAAAATCATAATAAATCATTTGACGGAAAACTAGTCTGGCATATGTATCTAAAGCCAGATAAAAAATGGTGCCAAATTATGCAGCACAAATATCTAGATAATCCTTGTCCCTCTAGAATATTCACTATTAAAGAACCTCCAAAGGGATCAGCCATATGGGATTTCATTATGGCCTCAAGAGATATTGTCACCAAATACATAACCTAGGAGGTGAATTCTAGGTATAGAGTTAAATTTTGGAGAGACTCTTAGAATGGCTCACCCCCCCTATTTCAACCAGGCTCACAGGATGCGATGGTAGAAGCTACAAAGTCATGTTGGGGTTTAAATTTGATTGACTACATTTTTGCAATATGCCTTCTCCAACAAAATAATTTGGAAAGACTTGAATGAGCTTCCGATCCCACCTCCAAACAGAGCTAGGTTAAAAATTATCCTTCAAGATAAAGTAGCCTATTTGACAAGACAAGAGGACAGATTATTGTGGGCTCTAGCTAAAGAAGGATCTTTCAACATTAAAGATAGCTATAAGATTATCCAACAATAGCAAGCCAATAAAGTTCCTCGCCGCTCGCATTTTCTTTCTGCTAGAATTAGGTAATACTCCCAAAGGATGGAAGCTTTGCTTGGATAGCATTAAGGAAGAGAGCTCTTACTAGTGACCGTCTAACTAAATTCAATATCTCCCAACCATTCAAATGCTTACTTTGTGATCTTGAATATGAAGATATGGATCATCTCTTCCTAAAATGTCCTTTTGCACAAAAATGTTGGTTGCATATTCTTGACAAACTAAACTACCTCACCCCTCTTCCAAATACCTTAAGGGACCTTTTTCAAGCATGGCCAAAATTGTATTCACAGTCCCTCTTCTTTAGCTTGTGGAAATGTAATCCACCATTAGTTGTTTGGGATTTATGGTGGGAAAGAAACAAGAGGATATTCTGTCAAAACCCCTCTTCAATTGAGTCAGTTTTGATTAATTTAGAAAAATCCATACTGAAGTAGTTAACGCAAGCCACAATAGAGTTAAATATAACCTAGTACTAACAAGTTGGCATAGTTCCATCATTTGGGAATGGAAGGATATACTAGTTCCTACAGGTTGGGGGAAACCTAGTTAGACAAGAGAAGCACAATGTTAGAACTCCATATGTTGGCTGCCTCCCAAGCCAAAATTTATTAAAATCAATTTCAATGGTGCATCGAGAGGCAATCCTGGACAGTCTGGGATAGGGGTATGCATTAGAGACCACAATGGAGAAGTTTTGGCAATTAAGACTTCCCCAATACGAGCAGGAACTAATAACACAACAGAAGCTCATGCCCTTTTCTCTGCTCTTGTAATGGAGAAAAAAGGAGGATAAGACAACATACAAGTCGAAGGTGATTCTATGTTCATCATCAACACATGCATTAAATGGGAGATCCATAATTGGAAATTAAGATATATTCTTCACCAAATATGGACACTTCTAGACACATTCTCGGACCTTTATATTTCTCATACCCTTCGAGAAGGGAATGTTGTGGTTGACTACCTTTCTAATTTAGGTTGTGACAGACTCATGATTGAAGATTCAAATCCTCGAGATTACATTTCTCTCAATAGTGAATTGCAAAGGTTGGTTTCACAAGATAGGCACTCAAAGAAGGAGAAAGGATGATGACTATTTGATGACATTTTTGGGAGTGAATGGAATAGGACAATGATGTTTTAGACAACCTCTGGTGACAATTATCATACACTGTAACTACAACAGGGAACAAAGTATTTAAATGGTTAGTATCAACTCCTACTATGTCTGACAATTTTCAAGGAGATACAGTTTCCAAACCTGTCATTTGGCTTAGTGAAGTGCATATTGATGTCAAATTTGGTAGTGAATGGTTTAGGACAATGACATCTTAAACAACCTCCAGTGATGAGTGACGTATAAGGTAATCATAGCAGGGAACAGAGTGTATAAAATTTGGTATCAATTCACATTATGTGTGACAATTTGCAAGGTGATACAGATTCTCAGTGCATCACATGGCTCAATGAAGTTTTAAGAGCTTTGCACAACTGAAATAGCTAATCCATAGTCAACATATGCCTCCCATGTCTCCTTTGGCCACACGGTGTCTTTAAAATGGCTCTTGATAATGCATCAGAAATCGTGATCATGCAACCTAATGATTTAAGGTATGAAGGAATAAATGCAGGGATAGGAGCAAGATTTTGCATTAAGTTCATGATCATGTATTTGCATCATATCATTTCAGTGTCATTGCATTTTGAGAGTATTTGTATCTGCTGAAAGAGCACAGAGTAGTTATCGTTACCAAATGAACAAAACAACATCTTGCTTCCAGCTTGTTTAATGGCGTTAATTGTAGGAGAGCTTCCAAGTTGTGATGCATGCGATCTCCTGCACAAAGAACTGCTACCAAGGAATTATAGAATTTTTCTACTTCCTGATGAAATAGAGACTCATCTCCAAACTTGGGTGGAGGATTTTCTTCTCGATAAAATGTTTATCTTCCACATGTCGGTGATTTGCAGAGCTATACATTAGGTCATTGGAGAGCACATTCTCGCCCCAAGCTCAAAATAGTTTCTATTTCCATCACAAGTTATATCAGGGTGCAAACACAAAGTTGAGTGCCAATTCCGCGGAAGTCCACGGCCAAAAAAAATTGGCAAATAGAAACGGGCACCCATTTTTTAAAAAATGGGTGCCCGTTATGGTTCGGGTGCCCGTGGCAAAACGGGCACCTATTTTTTAAAAAATGGGTGCCCATTTTTTAAAAGTATTTAAAATTTGTTTTAAATCATTTTCACAATTTGCAAAATGTGATTACGTTTTGGTCTGGACGGGTGCCCGTTTTGGAGAGCTACCACCAACCCCCCTGCTGCCATTTTTATGACTACAGGTACGTATTATTGTTTTTTATTATTTTTTTATTAAAAATAATTTTTATTGTTGTTTTTAATTAGTTTAATGTTAAAATATGTACATTGTTTATTGTTTACTATTTAATGTTTAAAGTTTTTTAAAATAGGATTAAAATAAATTGTTATATTTAGTTTTAAATTTTAATTTGTAAATTATTTTAGAAAACTTATTTAATCCTAGGTAGAAAACTAAAACCTAAACCTAACGACAACTGAAACAAGAAACCCTAGGTAGAAAACTAAAACCTAAACCTAACGACAACTGAAACAA
>MU223294.1:1086688-1130651 GCA_018584345.1 Thuja plicata
ATTTTAGTCATTTTAATTAGTTGTAACATTAATTGACATTGAAACCCAAATTCTTTATTATAAAAAAATTGTCTAAACAATCTACTCGCGTATGTCCTAACCTGTCTCCATGAAACCAAACCATCCAAATTGTCTAGCACATCATTTTTAATTTGAAATTGTTCATTAATTTCATTATCATCCAAAGGGGTTTCTTTCTCAATTGGTATTTGTATGTCTACATCCACATTATTGATCTCAAAATTTATCATTTGATTGTTAATTTTAATTCGGGTTTAAATTTCACTTTCAATTGGTGTTTGATTTTCAGATTCTTTATCATTATGATTAAAATTACTAATTTGTGGTGTTTTATGGGCAATATAATCTGTTACTCTATTTTCTAGAATAAAATCTAATTGATTTAAAGTGTAACCCGCTAATACAAAAAGATCAAGTTCTTCATCACAATAAGTTTTATTTGGCTGTGAAGACATACCTATATCCAACACTTGATTAGAAAATGCACCTGAATTTTCTCCTATTATGTTTTCTTCTTCAACCTCTGCATCCATCATGGTGTCCTCATTGTTCTCATCTTGTGAACTGATTGTTGAACTCGATGCTCCCAAATTATCAAGGTTTTGAATTCTTTCTCTTCTTTCTCGTTGTCGTTTTGCCTCTTTCTCTCTATTTGCTGCAATCTCATCAGTTGTCAGAACCTTTCTTTGCCTCTTTCTACATTTGTTTGATCCCATGTTTGCACCAAAATTTGAATTCAAATGAATCCCTTCTTGTCAGATTCAAAACAAGACAAGAAAAGAGAATGTTCTTTCAAAATATTCTTTCTATAACACGGATATGTCATACAAATGATTGAATAATCACCAATCATTGAGACCAGGCCCACAGAACTATTTTTTTCTCCAACAGATCTTTTAGAAATGGGCACCCATTATTTAAATGAAATAGGTGCTCGTTTATAAAATGGGTGCCCGTTTCGGTTTCAACGGTCCAAAATAAAACGGGCACCCACTTTTTAAATTTTAAATAACGGGTGCCCATTTCTAAAAACTAGGAGTGGGGACTGTACCTCCGCCTTGGTTTTTTGTTCGGGACAAGCTCGATCCCACCAAGCTTGTGCTTGGCCTTGCAAAAAAATGACTAAGGCATTTAAAAATAAAATTTGCGCCTTGTCATGATTTTTCGGAAGTCAACCCGAATGAAATTTTAGACGAAATGAAAACCCATTTCAGTTCATATTGTATAGATTATAAAAATATAATTTTTATAATGATATGACAAATTTTAGTATTTTTCCAATAATTATTAAGCCAAATTGGTACCTAAAGTTGAAATAGTAAGGTTAACTAAAAGTTTAATAACTTTTTTGATTTTAGGTTTTTGAAAAAATGAATTATATGTGACCAATCTACATAGAATTTCCTTCAAGATTAAAAAAAAAATCCAAAAAAGGTGAAATTTTCATCAAATTATGGTGGTCGTACACCAGAGGTTTTGAAAATGTACTTTATACTCAATTAAAAATGAATTAAAAAAAATTAGAAATATTTTGACCAATCTTTGATGTGTTAGCTACCTTTCCCTAGAAGGATTTACAAAAATTCATTTATTTACTTCAAAATAGGGTGGTCATACACGTGTGTGGTATGGTCCTGAAACAGATATTTTGAAAAGGGGTTTTTAAACATGCCTACAAAAATATATTTTTTACCATGTGGGTATTAAAAAAAATTACATATTTGAAAACTAGACTCTGAGCACTACATTTTCTATTAGTGGATTTTTCTGAGATTCAATCTCTAAGTGCCTCAAATTTTGACATCAATTGACTGCACATTTGAAAAACAAGAAAAACACTTCCACTTTTTGCCCAAAAAGTGGACTCAACTTCTTGCTGGCACCCATCAATATTCCATTCAAATGCAATAGACATGCTTCAGTCTGTATACTTACTGCTACTAATTGCTCACAAGGTTATCCCTCCACATTTTATCAAAGATAATCAGTTAATACTAGCAATTCACAAATATAACTTGTGGTTTGGATGTGCCCTAGTAGGTGGAATGTTTTCTCACCATCAATTTCTCACAAAACATGAATGTATGCTAACTTATGACAACATTAAGAAGTCATTAGAAAGGCAGAGCTATGGATATGTGCATAATATCTTGCAGGTAGCGGATAGGGTTCTGGGTAAGGAGCAGGAATCAAATATCAAAAGGACAGTTTCAACTATGCTCGACATCCTAGGTTCTCCTAATGTCTCATTGTGAACTCTCAATCAGGCGCTGACACATGATTCAATTCCAAGGGACTTTGTTCTCCCTCCCACTATCCTAGATCTCAACCTGCCATCAAATTTGGGATCACATCCACATGCAGATTACATTATACAGGGGGTGCTGCAAGTGCAGAACGCTGATGCTCTGGATGGATGGGTCAACAAAATCCATATTGCTCCTCCAGCTGGGTGGGGAAACGCACGAAAAAACCAAGGTGCTTTACAGTATGCAGAATATGATGCTATGGAAGAATAGTGTGACAAGATTGTCATAAATTTTGACTTGTAAAAACTATTTTTTTGGGCATTTTGACACATTCTGTTGCTTATTAGGCTACCTTTGAAAACCAAGGTGTTCTACAGATTGTAGTCTATGTTGAAATGGCAGAAATGTGGTGGCATGACTGGGTAGAGTTTTAGGGTCATGATTTTTGATATGTAATCAAGTGTGAATCTAGGTATTTGGTCACATTCTTCCTTTCTTATATTGTATTAGTTTAGTGTCCATAGATTAAAACTATAACCAGAATTTTAATGGGTGATGATGCTGGGTTTTCTTGCTAATTCTTTCCCAGTTGAACCTTCGAATCAGTTTATAATTAATAATATATCTAGTGGCTAGACCAGTTTTGATTTAAAAAAAGGCAAGTTTTAGCCTTAAAATTAATAATTTAAGTTAGATAAAACTAATATTAATTGTATTATTTCAAGTATAAACAATTTTATGCTAACTATTTTTACAGCTTTTCATAAAAAAATATTAAATTTATTTTTTCTTTTATCTCACATTTATCTTTATTTTTTATAATAAACATTTTAAAGTTATTTCAAATTTGAATTATAATATTTTTAATAATATTAAATTAAATAATGAAAAACTAAAATAAAATTTCAAATGAAATGAAAAGTAAAATAAAATAAAAAATAAAAAATAAAAAAAAAGAGATTAAAATGAGCAAATTTAATTATTAAATGATTTTTATTCTGAATTTTATTTGCATAAAATTAGTAATCTTATTTTAAAAATATCTTGACAAAAATCGCATATTAATCTCCATGCAAAAATGAAAAAAAATGTGATTCACAAAAACACATTATTTTTTTACAAACTATTGTATTTTCCCTTTTTGAAATTTAATCAACAGTACATTTGCATAAAGAATAGATGTCCAATTAGACTGAAAAGCCTTTAACTTGTAGTCGACTCATGAAAAGCCGGATATAATATTCCCGACTGCACAAGCTTTCTATAAGGTTTTTGCTTCACCAATTGTCTCCTGTATGGATTCTGTCCATCTTGTTTTAAGTTTGTGACAGTATCATGTCTTTTTATCCCTTTATAAAATGTCAGTGTCAGACATGATGACCTTATTTATTCACAAGAAACCCTACGTTGATCATAAGTCATGTTTGGTGAACTGGTCGATCACCCGGTTTTGGCTATTTCTGTTAAGAATTGGAAGGCCAACAAACATTTGTCTAGTTGCCAACTATTTCGCTCTTCAGCTGCCTAGTTTGGGATAATAAATCTCTACCCTATTTCATTGTAAACATTCATTCTATTTGAGATTATAATACATTTCTTTTTTCTCAGTGTGGATATAGGCTTTTCAGCCGAACCATGATAAATTTTGTGTGGATTGTGTATTTGTCTTTTGTTCTTCATTTTACTTCTGCGCTTTTAACTTCTACAATTGGTATCAAAGCGAGGTTGAATTGTGGTTGAGATTTTGGTGGTTGAAATTTCAGAATCATGGAAGATTACAAAATGCAAAAAATCTCTTGGAAGAACTTCGGGATTTGGAAGATTCAGATGAAATCTTTGTTGATTAAGAAAGACCTTTCTCTTTCACTCGATGGAAAAATTAATGAAGAAGCCAACTACCATGAAAGATGAAGATTGGGAAACGCTTGATGAAAAGGACAAGGCAACAATCTTCTTTTCTCTTAATGAAAATTTGTTGTTCAGTGTTGCGGAAGAGAAAACAAAAAAAGAATTTCGGGACAAACTTATAAAAACATATGCGCCTATGACTTCGGTTGCAAATAAAGTATTCACCATGAAGAAATTGTACAAGCTCAAGATGAAGGAAGGTTGCACAATGACAAGCCACATCAATGAATTCAACACATTGATTAGCCAAGCCAACTCGGTTGGCATGACACAAGATGATGAGAGTAAAGTTATCCTTCTTTTATGCTCTCTCCCAAGCAGCTAAGATGGCATTATTACAGCAGTAAGCACTTCGGCCTCAAGTTCTAAAGATTTGTCCTTTGATGAAGTATCCACCACTCTTCTTTCCGAAGACTTAAGGAGGAAGAATGATGAGCCCTCATACGGTGATGCTGTCACAATGGTGAGGACTGAAAATAGAGGAAGAAGCCAACATAGAGGCAGAAATAATTACAACCAACAATCACAATCGGGCTAGAAGATCATACTCTAGAGGAAGAGAAGGCGGTTGCTAGTTTTGTGGCAAATCTGGCCATGTCAAGAAAGATTGTAGAAAATACAAGAAGGCACAACAAAAGGTATTGGACAGCAAAGCAAACATAGCTCATGATTAAGATGATGGAATCTTAATTCTTTCCAGAAGTGACACAACATTCGAATCTTGGGTCCTAGATTCCAGAACTTCTTTTCACGCCACTTCATGCACAGATTTGTGCACAAACTACCAAGAAGGTGAGTTTGGAAAAGTTTATTTGGGTGAAAATAATTTGTGTGAAATTATTGGAAAAGGTGATGTTGTTTTGCACTTAGATGGAGGAGTTAAATGGTTGTTAAGAGATGTTCGACATATTCCTAAATTGAGGAAAAATTGGATTTCTGTAAGTCAGCTATATACATAAGGTTTTCTCACCTCTCTCATGGACACATGGAAAGTCACTAGTGGTTTTATGGTTATCGCAAAAGGTGATAAAGTGGGCATTTTTTATGTTGTTGAAACTATTGGTGAGGTGGGAGTTGCTTTGACTCTTGTGGGTAGTGATGTCGCTCTTTGGCATCAAAGATTGGGTCACATGAGAAAGAAAGGACTTGAGGTTATGCTCAACCAAGATCAATTACCCGGTCTTCAATCTACAGATTTGGAGTTTTACGAACATTGCCTTTGTGGGAAACAAAAATGGGTTAGCTTCTTGAAGAATGGTCATGACAAGAAGACAACAGCATTGGAGTTGATACACTCAGACATCTTCGGTCCTACGGAGGTAACCTCTCATGGAGGAGGAAATCACTTTGTCACTTCTCTTGATAATTATACAAGGAAGGTATGGATTTATATGATTTCTTGTAATTCTGAAGTGTTTTCAAAATTTAAAATTTTCAAATCACTTGTTGGAAATTAAAGTGGCCATAAGATTAAATGCTTGAAAACAGATAATGGAGGAGAGTTTTTATCTTTGGAGTTTGACAATTTTTGTGTAGACCATGGTATTCAGAGAATTAAGATTGTCCGCTTCACTCCTCAAGAGAATGGAGTAGCGAAAAGACTCAACCAAACTATCCTTTATAAAAGCACGGTGCATGCTTTCTAATGCTGGTTTAAGCAAGGAGTTTTGGGCAGAAGTTTGCAATACAACTATGTATCTGATTAATCAGAGTCCTTCATCTCGTTTGGATTTTGGTATCCCAGAAGAGGAGTGGTTGGGAAAGAAAATCTCTTATTCTCATCTCAGCGTGTTCAATTGTCAAGCATTTGTTCATGTTCCTAAAGAAAAAAGGAGCAAATTGGATTATGAATCTCAACAATGTATCTTCATGGGTTAGGGAGAAGATCAGTTTGGATTTTGGATGTGGGATCCAATTGAGAAGAAAATTGTAAGGAGTCGAGATGTGGTTTTTAATTAAATGGTGTTTCCAGCTCTGTTAGAAGAAACACATGGACATGAACATATTCCCTTGTTTGATATTGTCAATAATGACATTAATTTGCCTCACATCTCCTCCCAAGGCTATAACATAATACATCCTCAGCACACAACACCCACCTCTATTTTAGCCCCAATTCCTTCTCTATCACAATCCTCTGATTCTGGTCATGACTCTATTTTTTCCTCTTCTAATACGCAGTCTAAATATACTGATATTTCAAGTAACAATAATGCCACTGATTTATCCCCATATATTTCTACTCAGCAAATTCATTCCCCATTACACAAGGTACTCACAGATGAGGAAGTCACTATCTCAGGAGCTCCTTCTACCAAGGAAAACTTTGTCTCTGCCATGCGAATTACACTGCCTCCTTACTCATATTCGTAGCTTACTGTAGGATTGAATAGTGGTTGGCTACCACGTCGAGGCATGTTAAAGAATGCCATGGATTCCTTAACACTCGTGGGAAGTGCAGGTCATGCACTAACGGTAGAGACCAGCTCCCACGCCTCACCCCAGGCCACTCCTCCCCATGCGCAACATGCATCTCCTCTTCACATGTAGGGAGTCTCTTCTAATACCCATGCAGAGCAAGGGAATAACTACGGTGATGGGAATTTGGTCCCATTTCCTAGTGAGACTATTCCCTGCACTCATGCACATCACAGTGATGTTCTTGGAAACATTCTTGAGAAAGTGGATAAATTAGGGGCAATTGTTGAAATAGACAACATGTCTCAACAAGAAACAAGGAAGAAGGCATTATTCCCAAATCATGTTTTTTATAACACAGAGTTTGGATGTCAATTTCTTGATTTAGCAAATAGCTGCTCACATGGATGGTAATTCTTAGCAAATGTACACCAAAAATTATAACACGCAGGATGAAAATTATACAGACAAAGATGTTGAGTTTCACACTGAGGAAAACAAATTGTTTCAATTAAGGAGGTCTACAAGACAATGTAAGCTTCCTTTAAAATTTATAGACTATGAACTATTATTCACTCAAGAGGTAGAGACCGAATTGTTAATTATGGAGCAAGTTGAACCGGCTACTTATAAATCTGTTTGTCTTAGCAGTGATAAGGATAAATAGATGACTGCTATGCAAGAAGAAATGAGCTCTTTGGAAGTTAATCAGACATGGGATTTGGTCATTCTTCCGCCAAATCGAGATCCACTTAAGAACAAGTGGGTATATAAAATGAAAGATGAAGGCGGAGGCAACACACACTACAAGGCCAGATTAGTGGTAAATGGTTATGCTCAGAAAAAAGGGGATCAATTTCACTAAGATTTTCTCTTCGATTGTGAAAATGACAACAATCCAAACTATTTTGGGTCTAGCTGCCATCTAGGATCTTGAACTAGAGAAGTTAGATGTGAAGACATCTTTTCTACATGGTGATGTGGATGAGGAGTTGTTTATGGAGCAGCCTCAAGGATTTATCAAAAAGGGGCAAGAACACCTTTATTGCAGGTTGAAACAGAGTTTGTATGGGCTCAAACAAGCCCCGAGACAATTGTATTTAAAACTTCATCGCTTAATGCTTGATCACAACCTCACTAGGTGTGAATATGATCCATGCATTTACTACAAGAAACTTCTGAATGGTGAGTTTTTTATTCTTCTTCTCTATGTTGATGATATGTTGGTAGCTCTAGAATTGTTAGTGAGTTGTAAACTAAATTGGCAAGTACATTTACTATGAAGGATTTAGCAACAGCCAAGAAGATTCTTGGCATGACAATCATTCGCAATATGAAGAATAAGGAAATCACATTGTCACAAAAGGAATAC
This sequence comes from Thuja plicata, assembly GCA_018584345.1. NCBI lineage: Eukaryota > Viridiplantae > Streptophyta > Pinopsida > Cupressales > Cupressaceae > Thuja > Thuja plicata. The sequence goes on from MU223294.1 coordinate 1,094,657, forward strand.
ATTGACAAAGTAATTGATTGTTTTGGTATGTCTGATGCAAATATTGTCTCTACTCCACTTGCTACACATTTCTAGTTATCATCTGCTTTGTGTCCTCAAACACAAGAAGAAAAAGAATACATGGAAGGAGTTCCTTACAAAGCAATAGTTGGTAGCATAATGTATGTTATGGTTTCTACACATCCTGACATTGCTCATGTGGTGGGAGTTGTGATTAGATTCATGAGCAATCCCAAAATGACTCATTGTGAGGTGGTCAAATGGATATTGAGGTATCTAAAAGGGACTTCAGATTTTGCTTTATGTTTTGGTGGCAATAATATTCAGCTACAAGGCTTTACAGATTCAAATCTTGCCAAATATTTGGATAAGCAAAGATATATTACTAGTTATACCTTCATGTTTTTTGGAGCTGCTATTAGTTGGGCCTCAAGGCTGCAAAATTCCAGTGCTCTCTCCTCCACTAAAGCCGAGTACTTGGCGCTCTCCAAAGGTGCTAGGGAGATGATTTGGTTGCAGTGACTACTTGATGATATGAAGTATCAAAAGAATGATTAGATAGAATTATTTTATCTTTTACTTAGTCAGAGACTTTGGATGATGATAAGACATTGAATTATCATGTTTTATGGATAATGTACTATGGTTTTATTTTGTCTTATGCTTTTATATGCATCATTATTACACAATTATGAATGATCAAATTTTAAATGTATTAGAATTGCTTGGTACAAATTTTGTTATTGATTATGAACTATGATTTTGATACTAACTTAATGATAATAATTTATGTCATGAGTTATTAAGAGGTCTAAAGATGGGAATGTGGCCCTGATATATGTGGCTAGCATCTTGGCAACAAATGGTTGAAAGAATTTGGCATACACCCAGTTAGATAATTATACATTTAGTTAGATATTTATCCATGAGGTTTATAGATTTTTAACACAATTTTGATAATTATGCATCTAAAGGTAAGATGTGTATATTTGATTTCTTTAAAAAAAATATAAAATAGTGAAAATAAATGTGCATTTGTGATTTTTAGAGGAATTATTAATATTCTTCTTGGTGACATACCACATTCTTGGCAACAAAAAGAAATTGAAAAAGGGGAGAAAACTGCATCCAAACATTTTCTTGGGAAAATGATAAAGGAAAGGAGGTTTCCTATTCAATTACCAAAAGGCATCCAGGGGCTACAGTTTCAGAAGAAAGATCTCTAGGTAGGTCAAAATCCTTAGGAATCAATTTTTTTTAGTGAATTTCATGTGTCTACATTTGGGTTTCTATGTGGTAATCTTGTACAGCCAAAGCCATATATATAAGGTCAATGTATATAGTATTTATAATTATTTATTCCCTGCATGTCAGTCATCAATATAAGATCTCCCCAAGTTATCATTTTTGTGAGTTTAAAATTTTAAGGTTGGAGTTGGTCATCATGAGAATAAAACAAAAGGTGTACAGAATAAGATAAAGAGCCTAACACAGTAGATTAAAAACCAATTTCTAGGTTGATTAAATTGAATGAAAATAAGATTTGAAGGAGATAAAGAGGGTGCATCATTTAGGGAAACAAAGATCAGACTTTGATGTGATTGAGAACTTAAGATCCTTCTCAAATATACTACTCAAAAGCATAGCAAGAGTTTATTTTTATTTATATATAGGTGATTTAAAGGTGAATAAGGCCAATTTCATTTTCAAGATTTCTCCTTTTTAAATATATGTAGCCATAATAAATATATAAATATATTGGTGGGAGGTTTAAGTGTGCAAGCATTCATTTTTATAAGGTAATGTTTTTAGAGATGTTAGTAATGGAATTATTAGGGAGTGAACAATATATTGGTTAGTATGAACAATCAAGACTCCCTAACTTTGACTTATTAAGTGCTTACTATTGCAAGGTTGAGACACTTACTTTTTTGTTAACTCCCTCTACATATAATTGATTGAGATATGTAATTCTCTTAGCTAAAAATAATCCTTGTGTAAGTATCTTATGAGTAATACAATCTTGGAATGAATTTAATTTTTCTTCCAATGATAACTTAACCATACTCAATATCATTCAAATAGTCTAGAGCTCTTGAAGTTTTCGTGGAAACCATTGCAAATTTCTATTTTTTTTTATATACACATAATGATATCCATGGGATTAGGATATCACCACATAATAAATGGGTTTTATAATTTTGTATTATCATTTCTAAAGTATCCACAACATATTCTTTATTTATAAATCTTTCACTCATTGTTTGTCTTGAGGTGTGAGTTTACATAACTCATAAGTCACCACTTTTGAGAATTTTTTTTCTCCAATTCATGTTCTTAGGTGTGTTCCCTTTGTTATCTTTACACATATATTAACAAAGAATTTCTGCTCATATATTATGATCAGATACCAATGTAATATCTCCCCTAAAGTTGTATTGGTTCACCTTCTTTTCTCTAGGTTTTGATATTATGATTAACTTAGTAGTTTAATTAATTATTTATTATTATTAATACTAATTTGATTAAAAATAATAATTATTGATTAAATTAAAAGATGATATTAAATTTTTTTGACTAATTTAATATAATTATTGTATAGTTATAAGATAATATTTATTATCATTGAACTATCTTTTATGGTAATTAATAAATCTTATAGGTTTACGCTTGCCTCTGGCTTTTGTGCAATTTTTCTATTTATTAGGAAATAAATATACTTTTGAGAGAGTTATTAGAGAGTGAATGTCAATTACTGAACCTATTTTAGGGTTTAGTTATGCATGGCTTTTGGAGGAGAAATGTGGGGAATTGTATGGAGGGATACGTCCTTTTTTAGGGGAAATTTTTGGAGAGGGAACATGATAAAGGTGTTGTTTATTAGAATGTTTTTCTTTTGGTATTGAATCGTTAGGACCTTGCTTTTTTGTTTGAAAATTAGAGGTATGAAATCTAGTTACGTTATAGTTCTCTTATACATTCAATATATTGTGCATTAGATTGTATGTATCCTCTTTGGTAAGGAATGATCTTAATCTATTTGTGTTTATTGTTATGGTATGATTAAGAACATTTATTGTCTTATAATAAATGTTCCTTTGTCGATTTCTTTTGTTCCCAAATAATTTTGTCATCCATACTTCTGTACTAATATACTAGTCATGGAGTTTCTTTTTCAGTGTATAACATTTCCTTGCATTAATAATTATTTATTTCAAAAATATCCTATAAGTTTTCTATAGTTATACCACAAATAGTTGTGAGTTTCCTTTGCTAGATCTTGCCACTACAGTAGATAGACTTAAAGTTTTTGTGTATGATAAATACCTTCCTATGATTAGTTCATCAAAATATCAATCCAAGTGCAAGAAATATAACCATTTAACCAAATTGAGTTGAAATTAAGACAATAAGCATCCTATGGATCTCTAATTAGAAAGCTAAAGTAATGCCCTCAGATTCAAGCATTCATTAGTGACAATTCTAGAATGAGAATGATGATCTACGATGCAATTATCCCTAATCTAGCTCAATTATGCAAGAAATAAATCCTAGATCCTCCATCATGATCAAATTACTCAAATGACTCAAATTGCTATGAAAACCTAGACCAAATTCACTAGAGTAATAATGCACTAAGATAATGGATGATTTACTCTATTGATGCATTCTACTTAAAAGATTCCTAAAATTAGGATGGTGAGTTAGATGTGAGTTAGATTGAATCATGATTAGAGGTGAGTTGAGTTAATGGTTTCAAATGTTGGGAAAAAGAGACAAAATGAGTGTCCAAGACTGCAAAGCCTCTTTGAAAGGTTGAGGTAGAAAAGGCTTCCTTGATCCATATGATCAAAATATTCTCACCTCATTGGTTGACTTAGTTTTTTCCATATGTAGTTGGTGTGAATTATTGGATTATATTAATTGATTTAGCCATGTCTCCCATTTCTATGGGTTGGATTAATTTTTTATTTAACTATACAATTAATTGGTTAAAATCAATCGCATAATTATTTGATCCTTTTGATTTAATTAATACTCTTAGCTTTGATTTTCAATTAATTAATGCTTTGATCCTCAATTGCTTTTTTTCACTTTGTTTGACTTTGCTTGACCAATTTTAGGTGTATACAAATGCCCCTCTTTGAATCAATGTGTGAAGTGCATTGGTTCAAAGAATATCTAATTATGTTGTTTAACAAATGTCTGATTTGAACTTGATGATTGATTTGCTAATACAACTAATTTTGATGAAGAAACTCTTGATATGTTGCACTAATTTGAAGAATAGACCTGGTTTAGATGCCCCACTGATGATTTCAAAAAATTTACGTATAATATCCCATATTTGAAAAAGATCTTTGATTCACTTGTTTTCATGTTTTGATGATATCCTGCCCCGTCGAAAATGAAATCGAAATTATTTTAAAAACATTCTAGTTTTTTATTTTATTATTTTTTTAAACTTTTTGCGTTAAAGTCTCTAGTTTGAATTTATTTTTTGATAATGTGTTCTAAAAAAGGTTTGATAAGGCCCCCGTTTTGCATTTCAAAATTTGCCTAAAAATTTGACTTTTGATACAATTTTTTCAGATAAAAATACCCTCTTTTATAGGTCAAAGGGGTATAAAAAGGGGTAAAAGGTCATTTTCACATTCACCATTTATTTTTATCCTTTTGAGCTATGGTTTTCTTGCAACCTTAACGTGATGGTGATCCCTGCTCGTTAGCATAGATTTGAGTGAGGCTGCAGATTCCAAGTTCCGATAGATTATGGACCTCCGATGAGTACCAGAATCCCTTCCAGTTTGTCAATTTCTTGATTTGCAAAAATATTTCTGGATTCTTAGGCATTAAAATCTTCTGCATTTTTCCACTTTTACTGAAATAACATGTAGAAATGATTAACTAGCATGTAGATTAGAGTTTTAATGCAAAATCTAATAGGTCTAATAACACGTAGCTCGTAGTGTGAAATAACACATTCAAGTGTGTGCCCTAGGATTTGTGTAGAGAGTATGATAAGTATAATAGCACATATAATCCCCTAGTGAAAAATAATCATTCATGTACTGTGTATGACAGATTTGTGTAGCGCGTACTAGGTATATTAGCGTCTACAACTTGTTTTAGTGTGTACTAGGTATATTAGCATGTATAACTTGATTTAGCGTGTATGAGAAGTTTTAGTAGCGCACACTATATAAATACTAACGTGTATGTCTTTCACTACGTAGAGTATGATAAAATGATGCGTAGGCTCCTTTGTTCAATTTTTAATCTGATTATGCATGTCATTTGATTTGCCGATTGATATGATCGATCGATTGATGATGTGTTCTGATTTTGTGATGAAAAACAAGTACTTTGATCGATCAACTTTACCAATTTGATGAATGTTGTATGATGTCAATCCTCATGGTTTTGGTATGATAACTGATGTTTTTCCATCCTCGTGATATAGAGTTATGAAATTTTTTTGATATGCTCTAAATGAGTGATTTGATGATAGGATACACTTGAAATGATCTAATTAGATTATGTCACTAATTTGATTCCACTTCACTCAAAAATAGGCTCAATCTAGGAAGTTATATATTCATGAATTACCTCCCAAGCCCCTTGAGATGATAGAGCTTTTAGCTCCTCAGGAAGGGTGAGTGATTGGTCGATGTGGTTTTTTTAATTTGTTAGACATGCCCCAGTTCCATGTGAACCATGGATTACTCACTGCAATGGCTGAGCATTGGAACTCATAACATAATACTTTTCATTTATCGATGGGTGAGAAGATCATCACTCCTGAGGCTGTATATATATTTCTGAGGATTCCAACACGGGGTTAGCTTGTTTATTGTGATTAGGTATATAACAGAGTAGCTTGCTGACAGATTTTTGGTGATGCAAATATCGGTGATGAAAACATTCCTTGGGGATAGTTCATATCTTTGCCTCTACTTCTAGTAGTGTTAGGTTCTTTAATTGGTAGTTTCCTTCTTCCTAACTGTGAGGTCACAACTTTGTAGTCGGCTGGGGTAGGATTTTAGAGAATATGATTACACACCCATGCAGATTTGATTTGGGATCATGTATCTTTGAATAGTTGTATCATGAGTTGATGTGGTATATCGATAGGGTGTTGCACTTTCTACCAGTGTATTTTTACTTCACTAATGGACATGGGAGCATATTCTTGTTATTAGGCCCATTGCAACTAGAGACATAGATCCTAGATTCCTTATGCTTACCTTTATGAGGGAGTGATTGTCCAACCTCGTCTAGACAAGATAGACTACTTGGGATGCATTTTAGGTGATATTGAATAGGTCCACTAGCGGCCTTATCTCAGATGTGAGGCTTGGTGAGAGGATGAATTAGAGTTTTCATACCTTCTTATGCCTCGATGGATGATTGGTCATACTCCTCTAGTTGTAGAGAGATTTTTCTTTCATAGGGTTCTTTGACAGCTCGGCCGTATTCAAGAAGTACCACAGGGTCATGCACTATATGCACGAGTACGGGCTAAGAGATCTATGTGGGGACCAAAGATAGAGTATCATATTTCTTGTGATGAGATCATTGGTATTCCCTATCTTTCTTGGGACATACGAGAGAATATTGTAGATGCTGACATCACAGTCGATTATTCTTAGTGGTTTATCCAACATCCATTCCCTCAATACATAGATCCTACTGAGCTCATTTTCTGATATTTATGAGTGCTCAGAGAGTGACAATGATGATAGTGATGATAGTGGGACAGGCGGTCGATGGTGGAGGAGGAGAGTTCAACTGAGAGGAAGTTGAGCTATGGGTGGATAAGGTTTCATGATTGGTCCTCCTAGGGGTGGTGTTGGAGTTAGGATAAAAGGTGTAGGAGTACAGATGTGACACAAAGGATTACATATGAGAGGCAGATGGATAGGTGCTAAAGGTCTTCCTCAGGCCATGATAACAAATTAGGGTTGACAGTTTCAAAGAGTATCTAGATAGAGAAAGGTACCCAAGGATACATTGGTTCCACAAGTTGTCATTCCATAGGTTCCAGTTATTTCTCAGGCATCAGCAACACCAGTTGTTTCACAGGAACCATAGGTTCAGATCTTATAGGCTAGTGTGGAAGCTATAAGTAGTTGGATGGATCAGTTTAATAGTATGATTTAGAGTTTCATGAATTCCATGGCACAGAGACCTAATATAGCCACTACTAGTCAAGCTCCTCACTCAGATCCAAGCAGTTCTATTGGGAGAGATACATATAGGATAGGTGGGATAGATGGTACATGGGTTGTGTAGATGGTGACCCTAGTTGATATTTTGATTATTCTACCTTTATTTGATTATGTACCATTATGTATTTTATTTGATCATAACTTGGATTGACATTTGATTATCTCTATGATAAACTCTCCTCTATTTGATTTGATATTTTCTTTATAATGTCATCATATGTTGGACTTTTAGTGTTTTTGATGATATATATGGATGCATTTATTTTAAGTGCTTTGGATGGATGTCTTATAGATGACCTAGTTTAGATGGATGAATAATGTATGATGATGTTTTACTTTAATGATTAATGCATAGTGCTTAATGCTTTTAATGATGGATTTATATGTAGCTATGTGATATATATAATTTATACTTGATGGATTTATTGATGAATGTAGTTTATTGATATTGCAGCTAATGCATTTTTAATGATTTTGCAATGATGATATGAGCTAATGATATGCAAATTAAGGATACAAACTAAATGATTTTAAATGCACTTTAATTAATTCCATGTACCGCAACTTAATGAAATGCACCTAGATGTATAAATGAATTGATGCACTTAATGAACTTAGTGCACTTAATGATTAAAGTTCAATGCATGATATGCAATATTTTTTATTAAAGTCCAACATATTTGATCTAAAAAGAAACATTTTGATGACGCCAATCTTGATGAACTCACCTCATAATTAAAGGAATCCCTTAACTTAAAACATGCAAAACTAATGTAGATTAATGCAACTAACTGTCACTTTTGAAAAGAATGCATTTATTTTTCATCATTGAGCTTTTGGAACATGAAATCAGTACAACCATCATGGGTTTAACCTTGATAGTATGAATACCTTTTTATCTCAATTTTTTGTTCATAAAATCAGTGCAATCATCATCGGTTTAATTTAACAACAATGATGATCTGAATACCACTTTTGTCAGTTTCAATGTTGCAAGTGGATTTTGACATTAAGATATGAGAGATCTAAATGGACAAGGTATTTTTTTACATAAACAAATAAAGATATTATCCCTTCCATATACAAGTGTCCTCGATAATTCTTTTATGATCATGTCCTTAGACAATTTTGCATACTTCAATGAATCAACCTAACAAACAGTCATGCAGAAATCAAGATTTTTTTTTCATGCTTTTATCATTTCTCATCTCATCAAAAGACCTCATTGATTCTCTTAAAAAGACATGATTCAAAATCAAGTAACACATTGAACCTTATTGTTATTGTTTTTGGATCCATATTTCAAGTAGAACTTCATCCATTTTGATCTTTGTTGGTATTTTTAATCCCGATAAAAGATAAGTCAATTTTGACGTCAAGGATCAATGTATCCATCCCTTAGGTTCAAGATGAAATGTGCATCAAAAATTGATATGGATCAACGGTTCAAGTGTCGAGTTTTTGGTTTGATTCATATATTTGTGTAAATTGGTGTCTTCTTGATGAACTCATATGGTTTTGGATTAGTGCCCCAAGTTTGATTCAACAATGATGTTGGATTTAGACAACTTTCAAAACCATGAAGAGACCTTGGATCTGCAAATGCAACTCTGATATTTTATTATGACTATGTGCAAATGACAGAAAATGCAAGGATATATACAAGGATGACGGAAAGATGTAGATGGGAAATGCAACTAGGCTTCATTTAAGGGTCAAATGGCACTTGTTTACCAAGTTTTCACTCTTTAAAATTTATTGCACTTTTTATCTTGATTTTTTTTTACCTAGGCACCTATTTCTAGGTTTTCACCAAGGCACTTTTTCTTTTTCTCTTTTTTGGTATTTTTCAAATTTTTCATTTTTTAAATATTACTAAGGTGCCTATTTGCCAAGTTTTCACCAAGATAATAATTTTTCTAGGATCCATATTTGAATATTTTTTCTTTCTTCATGTTCTTGATTTGACATTATTTTTGAATTCTTCAGGAACTTTTTGGCATTTTTTAAACTTTTCAAGTTTTTGATGTTCTTAGATTTCTTCGAGATCAAATTTCTCAATGTTTTTGAATTTCTTCAGGATGAATTTTCTCTATTTCTTGAATTTCTTCAAGATCAATTTTTTCTATACAAAGAATTTGATTCTTTGTTTCATTTGATATTCTCACTTTTGATACTCTTTCAATTTGTTACACTTATATCTATTTTAGGTGTAATAATTCTTGAAATGGATTTTATTAATGGGTTCTTACAATTCTTCATCATCACAATTGGCTAACTTATATGTCCCTATTCCAAAGGAAGATGTCATAATGAAATGTACAAGATAATTTTTTTCCCATTTTCCTTTATTTTCTATTATCTTCTTGATTCTTAGGGTTTTCTCTCAACACTAAGTCACCAACTTGAGATTCTCTAGGTTTTATCTTCTTGTTGTAGTTCCTTGACAGTTTGTTTTCGTAAGTCTTTAGATGTTCACACGCTTGTGTTCGGTGCTCCTCAAGTAACTAAAGTTGTTGGATTCTTGCAACTTTGTAATATTCATCTGTCAATAATCTCAACAAGGAAACTCTTAAGGACAAAATCTCAACTTCTAAAGGTAAAATAACCTCTGCTCCATAGACCAATGAAAAAGGTGTCGCTCTAGTTGGTATTCTTATGCTTGTTCTATATGCCCATAATGTTGGGTTCAATTGTACATGCAAATCCCTTCCTGTATTATCAATTATAATTTTAAAAATTGTAAGGATATTCTTATTTGTAGCTTCAGCTTGACCATTCCCTTGAGGGTATTAAATTGAAGAAAAATGGTGGATGATGCAGAAATTTTCACACAATTCATCAATCCTTATTTTTAAACTATTTTCCATTATCATTTATTATGGCGTGAGGAATGTCCTATCTAAAAATTATGTGGTTCAACATGAGCATTGAAATTTGCTTTCTTTTGGTAATTGATAAAGGCATGACTTCTACCCATTTGGTGAAATACTCTGATGTAGTTATGATAAAATTATGACCATTGGATGAAGGTGGGTAAACCATCCCAATTAAATCAAACCCCCATTGATAGAAGGGATAAGGTGTGGTCATTTGGTGTAATTCTTGTACCAGTACATGAATCAAATTTCTGTGATATTGGCATTTTTGGCATACTTTCACAAACTGAAAAACATCTTTCTCCATAGTTGGCCAATAATACCCTATTCAAAGGATTTTCTTACCTAAATTCAACCCACTCGAATAAGACCCACAAATTCCCTCGTGAACATCTTAGAAAGCAATTTTTTATTCCTCATTCTCTAGACACCTAAGAAGTGTTCTGTCAAGCCTCTTATGATACAATGTGTCTGAAATGATGGTATAATAGGAAGCTTGGCATATAACATTTCTTATTTGGTTTTGAGATTGGTACAAGGGTTCCGTCAAGATTCTTATGATACAATACATCTGAAATTATTTTTTTAAAACTTTAACTCTTTAAAGAGAAATGGTGATATGAAATCATGAAACCTGTCACTGCTAAGGTAGTGTTAAATCCTATGTATAGCTATTATTTTGAGGAATAATGATGCAAAAATGAGAACGTTAAGACCAAGCATCACTGTTAGGAATGGAGATCTTTAATAGAGATAATTTAATATGCTATTTTATTCACAATATATACTTCTAAATATTTACTAAATTATAAATGTAAATGTGTGTGTTGTGGTAGTAATATGAACTCTGTAATAGATATGTTTCCACAACATAAACGAAGGTATATAAATATAAAACATAATAGTCATCTCTATGTAGAGACATGACTGTACGTGGCTTACACCATGTACAATTATGTCATTACATAGACATGACGTTTCATATTTTACTGATTTATCTACAAAGTAAAGCAGTATGATATTAAGCATCACTGTGTTATGTATAACTATCGTATGATAGTTATTGTAACACATTTTAATATATATGTGTTACGATAACTATCATACAATGGTTATTGTAACTTATATATATATAATACATCGACTACGGTCGATATAACAGCCTTGTCGAATATAAAGAATCTGACTCACTTTACATTAAATATATATGTAATCAATTATATCGAATATGATTTTATATATATATATATATATATATATATATATATATATATATATATATATACATATACATATACATATACATATACATATACATATACATACATATAAATAATTCAATCATATTGAAGCTAGTATTTAACACTCCCTCTTAGCAAGAGAGGATTGATTAGAACCAATATATCAATATGTAAGTGTTATGTGATCCTGACTCAATTCAGAACTATATATAACACTTAATCTCTTTATATCAGGGTAATTGAAAAGATCCAGAGCATGCGCTTAATGTATTCAACCTGATAGAAAATTATTAGAATCCCTGACTCAATTCAGAACTGGATTTGTGATAAGTAATGGTGTCAAGATATCTAACGCAATCTAGATCAAAACTTGAGGCACACGTTATCATAATCTTTGACTAAATTTGGAACTAGATTTAATTGATATCTTCAATAGGTCACATCATTGTAGGCCATCACCTTACAACGGTGACCTCACACATGAAAGATCGTCACCTTTCAAAAACATAATATTGCAATATTTAAATTTATTTATTTGTTCTTTAATAGATTAATTTACATAACAGTTAGAATTAATCTCAAAATTAGTCACAACTTATTCATACCAAGTTTATTTCTGACGTACTCGATTTTCAATTTTGCAAGAGGCTTGGTAAAGATATCAGCACTTTGTTCTTCAGTCCTAATGTAGACCAATTTGATAATATCTTTGTCTACCATATCTCTTATGTAGTGGTAAGGAATTGTTGATGACAATTATTCAACCGTGTATTGTCGTTGATGTTTACACAAGTATAGTGATGTTTACACAAATGTCTAATCCTATCCGAGCACAGTCAATTCATGCCAAATACTCTCAGGCATTAAAGAGGACAAAGTGATTTTTAGTTCTAACCTAATTCACTAGGGCATTACAGTGTTGGTTGAGCATTGAAGGCTTTCAATGTTGACCGAGTTAAAGTGTTAGTATCATCCGACTAACAAGAATTTATATTTAATGGATAATTAGTTATATGCAGCCGACAGACATGAGTTTTATTATTTATTTGGAAGGATATTAAGGCTGAGTTGACAAGGCTTATCATATATATAAGGTCAAGTTCAGATTGAACATAAAGAGAAAAAAAAGTGTGTGTGGAAGTGTGTAAGTGACATGAAGAGTGAAGGCAAAACCAGATGGGATTCTAATTGAGGATAGAACACGGAGAGTTGCAACAGAATATCTGATCAGTGAGGATCAAGTAATTTAACTAGAATAGAGATCTGAGTAAGAAAAGATAGTTTCTTATCGAAATAGGTCAATCCATTGTTACTTTCTAACAATTTTAGCAGTGATTAAAATCTCTTAAAAGAGTAGACTTAGCAGTATTAATTGAAAATCCTCTCACAAGGTGACATTTCTACATTTAAGTGTTTGAATACCTCTCACAAGGCCACTCCTTACAGGGTGATTAAATCCTCTAATAGGTTCACACCTAACAATGTGTTATTGTAACCCTTAATAAGGTTGGCTCCCAATAGGGCTCACTTCAGAAGAGTGAAAAATAGTGACTAGTTGCAATTGGTGGTTTTTCCCATATTGGGTTTCCATGATAAATCTTGGTTTTATCTGTGTACATTTCATTTGCTTTATGGTTTATGTTTCTCAAATTAATTATTAAAGATAATCAAAGTTAATATATTATATTTTCTATGTTAACCGAGTGATAGTAGAATATCTATGTTAACCGAGCAACACTGACTAATTTGTTTCAAACATCTAAGGGACTTGGATTTGTTTTTGTGGTAACTAATTCACCCCTTCCCTCTCAGTTAATCAACTCATTTCCAACAATTGGTATCAGAGTTGCAAGTGCTTACAGGGAAGGTTTCAAGGCCTAATATAAAGATCAAAGATGTCTTACAGAAGGGAGATCCTGAAGCTTAACAAAGACAATTTTGATGCATGGAAAGATTTGATGAGACTACATCTATCTACCATTGGAGATACTGGTTTGCAATTCTTGGACTATAGGTATGTGGAACCACAGAGACCTTTGAATGTGGATCAGATGATGGACATGAAGCATCATAACATAATGATGATTGATATAGCCGCTGCACTAATCTATTCCTAATGTAATGAAGTCAAGGACTACCCTACTGCCTTTGATATGTGGAACAAAATGTATGATATTCATGGAGGAGATGTCAATGTAAGGAGAGCCAAAGAAGAAAGTATTCAAGGTAAATTTGATCAGATGAAAATGAAAGAAGGAGAGGATATTACAAAATATAGTGAAAGAATCAAGAAAAGTGTCAGTGCCATCAGAGCTTCTAGTAGAGTAATTGTAGACACAACAGTGGTTAGTAAGTTATTGATAACTTTACTTCCTATCTATGCAATTAGAGTTTTAGCTATTCAAGAAATGATATGTAGTAATGGTATAACTCTAGATGGATTGGTTGGAAGACTTACAACCTTTGAGTTGGATAACTTTGACAATTACTCTCCTAATCTTGGAAATCTTGAGTCTGCATTCAAAGCTAAATTAAACCTTTGAAAGATGAAAGGAAAATAGATTGAGATTGATAGTGATGATGAATCTGATGATGAAGATCTAGAAATCATTGAAGCATTACTTTCAAGGAGAGATGAAAAAGGAAAAGGACAGTACAAAGTAAGAATACCATTAATTTACTTTTCATGCGATGAGGTTGGTCACATTGTTGCTAACTGTCCAAAAAAGGAAGACAAAGGTGAGGAAAAGTTCAACAAGTATAAAGGAAAGAAAGATTACAAAAGCTAGAAAAGCTACACAGACAAAGGTAAGAAATATTTCTACATTGCTAAAGATTCTAATAGTGATGAAGATGAAGATGAAATGGTTTATATTTCTATTAAGGATGATTCAGATAATGAAGATAATGAAAAGACAACACTATATTCTCATATTAGCAAGAATGACACTTGGATAATTGATAGTGGTTGTTCTCACCACATGACTGGTGATAAAACCAAATTTGAACATCTTGAGAACTATGATGGTGGGAGTGTCAATTTTGGGAATGATGAACCCTGCTATGTGAAAGGTAAAGGTTGTATTGCTTTAACAGAAGGAATCAAATGTGATAATGCTTATTGGGTTGAAGGACTAAGGCACAATCTACTAAGTGTGGCACAACTGAATAACATTGGTTTCAAGGTAGAATTCATGAATGGTAAGGCCAAGCTCCTGGATGGTAAGGGAAACCTAGTTGGAACTGGCAGACAAACTAAAGGTAATCTATTTTATCTTGATCTCAATGAAATTCCATGTTTTATTTCACAAGTAGAAGAAAGCTTGTTATGGAATAAAAGGTTATGTCATGTGAACTTTGACAACCTAGCTAACATAATCAAGAACAAAAGAGTAAGAGGAATTCCTATTCTGAAGAAACCTGAACTAGCAATATGCAAACAATGTCAAATTGGGAAGATGGGCAAAACTAGCTTCAAGAGCAAGAATTACAATACACACTAATACATTTGGTACAAAATTGCAACGGCAGTGCCGTTGTAGTTTTTCCGTCACAACCTTGTCGTTGTCGCAATTGTGATGACAGACCGTCGCAATTGCGATGACGACAAGGTTGTGACGGAAAAATTGCAACGGTACTGCCGTTGCAATTTGGTACCAAATGTATTAGTGACAGAGGAAGTTTTGGAATTGGTACATACTAATTTATGTTGACCAATTGGAACAAAAAGTTACACAGGTGAGAAGTATTTCATTCTATTTGTTGATGATCATTCTAGAATGGTGACTGTTATGTTTCTTAAAGAAAAATCAGAAGCCTTTCAAAAGTTCAAATGGTACCTAGCCAAAGTTGAAAAAGAAACACGAAAGAAACTCAAATGCTTAAGATATGACAGAGGAGTAGAATTCATTTCCAATGAATTTTGCGATGAAGGAGGAATCAAAAGACAAGTATCTTCCCCAGGTACTCCACAACATAATGGTATAGTAGAAAGAAGGAACAGATCCATTATGGATTGTGCAAGAACCTTGATGATTGAAAAGAATGTTGCTACCAAAGAGTGGAAGGAAGCATCAGCAGTACAATTCACACCTTGAACTGAGTTCAACTAAAGAAAGGTACTAAGAAGAAACCTTTTGAACTATGTTATGGATATAAAACTAATGTTTGTTATTTCAAAGTATTTGGAAGTAAATGTTACATCTTGAAGGAAGCAAGAAATGGAAAATTTGATGTAAAAGGTGATGAAGGTATATTCCTAGGTTACTCCTATAAAAGAAAGCATATAAATGTTTGAATCTTTCTACTCATAAAGTCATAGAGAGTGTGCATGTAAGGACTGATGAGTTTGTAGAAAGAGGTGAAGAATAGAGTAGTAAAGAGCCTCGGGATTACTGAAAATTTATATATTATGAACTTGATACTATACCTAAGACACAAGCAATGGTGATTGAACAAAATCCATGTCAACCATTGAATTCATCTGCACAAACCCAAATAGTTCAAACTAAATTGCAACCTGCACAACCCAAGCTGCTAGTAGAATAGACCGAGTCATAGATAGAGGGAATTGAGTTGCAGACAGAGGCACCTGAGTCTTAGATAGAGGCGCTCGAGTCTCAGACAGTGAAACCCAAGTATCAGACAAAAGAACAAAATAGAACTTTTGCATGGTGAACCAAGTGGAACAAGCCAAAAATCAATAAGGAAGGATCCTATACTTACAAAATATATCAGAAGGCATCATGCACCTAAGAAAATATTTGGAGATCAGACATTAGTGGTAATGACAATGAACAAAATTAAAGGTACATGTTTGCTTAGTGAAATTGAACCTAGAACTATTAAAGATGCATTGAATGATGAAAGTTGGATCAAAGAAATGAATGAAGAGATTGAGCAGATAGAAAAGAACAAAACCTAGACTCTTGTACCTAGACCAAAAGATAAAAATGTGATTGGTACTAAGTGGGTTTTCAGAAACAAGATGAATGAAAAAGGAGAAGTTTCCAGAAACAAGGCAAGATTAGTATGTAAAGGATATGCTCAAGA
Source organism: Thuja plicata (assembly GCA_018584345.1). Classification (NCBI taxonomy): domain Eukaryota; kingdom Viridiplantae; phylum Streptophyta; class Pinopsida; order Cupressales; family Cupressaceae; genus Thuja; species Thuja plicata. Next base: position 1,111,061 of record MU223294.1, read on the forward strand.
AGAGGGTATTGATTATGGAGAAACTTTTTCTCCTATTGCAAGACTTGAAAGAGTCATAACTCTTCTAGCATATGCTACACACAAAGGATACAAGGTATATCAAATGGATGTAAAATATGCATTCTAAATGGAATTCTTGAAGAAGTCTATATTGAGCAACCTGAAGGTTTTATAGATCCTAACAAAAGGAATATGGTTTGAAAATTACACAAAGCATTGTATGGACTGAAGCAATCTTCTAGAGCCTGGTATGAAAGAATGCATGGTTACTTGATAAGTATTGGATTTTAGAGGACTGATGACAATAGTATCTTGTATATCAAAGAAGGACCTCAGAACAAGATACTATTAGCAGAAATATTTTTTGATAACATATTATTTACTGGATATGATGACTTATGTAAAGCATTCTTAGAAGCTATGAGTAAGGAATTTGAAATGTCTATGTTTGGTAAAATCAAATTCTTGGATGGATTACAAGTTTATCAGATGAAGGATGGTATCTACATTACCCAATCTAAATACATCAAAGAGATACTAAAGAAATTTGGGATGGAAGACTCCAGACCAGTTGGAACACCTATGCCTACTGGACATAAGTTGTTTAAGGATGATGATTCAAAGGAAGTAAACCAGACTACCTACAGATCCATGATTGGTAAACTTCAATATGTTGTTCACACCAGACCTGATATTGCATTAGCATTTGGTATTGTTGCAAGGTTTTCAGCTAATCCTAGAGAGAATCATTTGATGGCTATCAAAAGGATTCTGGGATATCTTAAGGGTACTGAAGATTATGGATTATGGTATAAGAAAGGAGGAAACTTTGATTTGAAGACTTTTACTAATGCTAATTGGGCTGGAAGTGTTGATGACAGAAAGAGCACACGTGGTGGAGCATTATTTCTTGGAAAGAGGTTAGTCTCTTGGACAAGCAAGAAACAAAACTGTATTTCTCAATCTACAGCATAAGCAGAGTACGTTGCTACAGTAGTAAATTATTGAAATATCATATGGTTCAAACAACTGTTGTCAGGTACAAAGGTGGAAATCACAAAACCAATTATTATCTACTATGACAACACTAGTGCTATTAATATTTCAAAGAACCCTGTGATGCATACTAATACTAAACATATTGCAATAAAGTATCATTTCTTGAGAGAATTGGTTCAGGACAAGGAAGTAAGATTGGAATATGTGAATACTAAAGAAAAAATTGCAGACATATTCACAAAACCATTACCTAAGGATGCATTTTTGTATCTTAGAGGAAAGCTAGGGGTAATTCCCCTAACTGAAGCTCACTAAAACACAGTTTAGTGATGCATCAACCGAGCTACATAATAGACTTAACATGTTGATGCAGGTATTTAGAGCTTATTGCATAGGAATTAGAACAAATAGGTACATTACAAATTCATTGGATATGTCAGTTGGTGTCTTTGGCATTGGTTGTTAAAGAGGGATAGACTACTATATGTCATAATGATTAGTGAAAGAGGGAGAGATTAATGTATGTCATAAAGATTACTGATGGAGAGATTGATGACAGAGGGAGAACCTTATCAGAAACATAGATTAATGTAAGAGGCAGAAATTTGTATTTCAGTGATTGAGGGAGTTTTTTGGATGAGAACCAGAATGAAACTAAGGACATTAATAAAATTTCATTCTTATGTATTTTTCTCTATAATTATTTGTATTATGACATGTTGTGTTGCCATCAATGCCAAAGAGGGAGATTGTTGGTGACAATTATTCAATTGTGTATTGTCATTGATGTTTACACAAGTATAGTGATGTTTACACAAATGTCTAATCCTATCCGAGCACAATTAGTTCATGCCAAGTACTCTTGGGAATTGAAGAGGACCAAACTGATCTTTAGTTATAACCGAGTTCCCTCAGGCATTATAGTATTGGTCGGGCATTGAAGGATTTTAGTCTTGACTGGGTTAAATAGTTAGTGTCAGCCAACTAACAAGAGTTTATATTTTATGGATAATTGGTTATATGCAGTCAAAAGACATGATTTTTATTATTTATTTGGAAGGATATTAATGCCAACTTGACAAGGCTTATCATATATATATATATATATATATATATATATAAGGTTAAGTTTGGATTGAATATAAAGAGAAAATAAGTGTGTGTGGAAGTGTGTAAGTGACATGAAGAGTGAAGGAAAAATTAGATGGGATTCTGATTGAGGACAAAACACAGAGAGCTGCAACATAATATATGATTAGTGAGGATCAAGTAATTAATCTAGAATAGAGATCTAAATCAGCAAAGATAGTTGCTTATCAAAACAAGTCAATCCATTGTTACTTTCTAACAATTGTAGAAGTGATTAAAATCTCTTAACAGAGTAGACTTAACAGTCTTTTGTAAATCCTCTCACAAGGTGACATTTCTACATTGAAGTGTTTGAAGACCTCTCACAAGGCTACTCCTTATAGGGTGATTAAATCCTCTAACAAGGTCACACCTAATAGTGTGTTATTGTAATCTTTAATAGGGTTGGCTCCTAACAAGGCTCACTTTAGAAGAGTGGAAAATAGTGACTAGTTGAAATTGGTGGTTTTTCCAATATTGTGTTTCCATGTTAAATCTTGGTGTTATTTGTGTACATTTCATTTGCTTTATGGTTTATGTTTCTACAATTAATTACTAAAGATAATCATAATTAATATCTTAAGATTTGCTATGTTAACCGAGTGACAGTAGAATATTTGTATTAATCGAGCATCAGTGATTAATTTATTTCAAACATCAGGGGCTTGGATTTGTTTTTGTGGTAACTGATTCACCCATCCCATCTTAGTTACTCAACTTATTTCCAATAGGAATTTCTATGTGTTTGGAGCGATTGTGAAAAACTGGATTTAATGAAAGTTTAATGCAACTTTGATTGTCACAATGAATTAATATAGGATTGAGGGGCTTTCCAAAAAATCCAAATAGTAACTTCCTTAACCATAGTTCTTTGTGATCTCCCATTGAAGCGACCATATATTCTACTTCAGTAGAACTTTGAGCAACTGTTAATTGTTTTCTACTGAACTAAGAAACCATTGTTGATAACTATCTATGCGTTCATACCAGGCCCTGGGAGCTTGCTTAAGGTCGTGGAGTGCTTTCTTCAATTTGAAAACATAACTATTTATGTCATGGGTGGTGAAGCCTTCTGGTTGTTCTATGTATACTTCTTCTTCAATAACACCATTTAAAAATGTTGTTTTTACATCCATTTGATGTATCTTCCACCCTTTAGATGTTGCAATGGCGATAAGGTCTCCCACAAAGGTATATCAAGCAACCAGAGGAAAGGTTTCTTCATAGTAAATTCTAGCCTTTTGAGAGAAACCCCTGACTACAAATCTGGCTTTATGTTTTTTTCGATACTACCATCTGAAACATATTTGATTTTGAATAACCATCTTGAAGAGATGATTGATTTCCCTTTAGGTCTTGGTACTACTTCCCAAACATTATTTTTACTATAGATTAATAGTCTTTGATCATTTCATCTTTCCAGGCTTGACATATTAAAGCTTCTTTAACATTAGGTGGTTCAGATTTTGTAAGTTTAGCCATAAGTACAAGATAGCATTTCTAATTTCTTGTTCTCTTATTTTCTCTAAATATTTCATCTAGTTCAACATTATTTTCTTCAAACATTTTTCTTTCCCATAGTGGCCTTTTCTTGTTGTTAGGAATTTCAACATCTTCAAGATTGGATGAGGAAAGATCATAATTTTCTATTGTGTTCTCTCTTTGGTTGTCGATGATGTAGTTCCCATCATCTTGAAGTGCATTCTCCCTCTAATTCTCAGTGTCATCATTTTCATTATTTTCTATAATATTCTCCCTTTGCTTCCCATTTGATCCTTCTTCTATAAGTGTGGAGAGTTTGAGAGAAATTTCCTCTTCAAATTTGATATCTCTACTAATGGCAATAGATTTTTGTCCTAGTAAGTAGACCGTGTATCCTTTAGTAGTTTCACTGTAGCCAAAAAAATATGCCTTTCTTCCCAGAGGGTTCTAGTTTGGCTCTTTTCTCTTTAGGAATGTGAACATATACAAGACATCCAAATATTCTTAGATGACTTAGATCTAGTTTCTTCTCCGTGAAGGCTTTTTCAGGTGTAACATTTTCTAGAATTTAGTGAGAACACCTGTTTTGAATGTATATGGCAATATTGTTGGAGTTAAAAAGGTATTTTAAATTATTGATTTAATTATTAAATTCACCTTATACTTATTAATTAAATCATTATTGATTTAATTATTAAAGTCAACTTTTTATCTCTAGTTCACTTAAGCTAAACTTTAGGCATGACATAATTGATTCTTTTATTAATTATTCATGCAACCTAGGTTTGTCCACCCTTCTTAGGGTTTTGATCTCCTTTATAAGGATTGATCTCTTTGTAATTATTGAATCACTCTTGGAAATTCTCTAAATTCCTTCTCTCAATGATATTTCATATTTCTTGGGCATTCTAAGTTGTGTCTCCATTCTTTGCTTTGTGACATCTTGGATGTATCAGGTCCTGGGATCATTTTGTATGCATGAGATGACTCCTTGAGAGAATTTACATATGTTTCTTTAGCTTTGAGTCATTCATGGATATTGTATACATTTTTTTCTATAGATTTATTGCAAATGCACCAAGATAAAGTGTCAACATGCATGTTTGGGATCTCACACATTTTGTGCCTGATTGTACTCACACTATATTATAAAGTGTCATGGGGGGTTGCTGAACCTTTTTCAAGTGAGTATTCCTTCCATGATATTAGCCTCATGTGTGTCAATGAATGATCATCCTTGACACATATTTTATTTTTTCATGTACGTTCTTCATCATGCAGTGATTCTTGGCAGTCTCTTAGTGTATCTGTTATACCTCTCTCTATCAGCATTATGAGGGGTATCTACTAGTAGTTCTAATGCTTCCTTGGTTCGATAGAGTGAGATATTTTTTCATTGTGTATTCCTATATACTAGGAGGATGCAGTGGCTGGTACCTATGCATTTTGGTGAGATGGATCATTTACCATATGGACACTCTTCCTTCGTTCCTATTTTGGAGGCTTCACACTAGGCATTTTTTCCATCTGTATCTTTGAGTTTTGATGTTTTCCTTGTTTTCCATCCTAATTTGAGTAGTGTCATTTGAGGGCACTCATATAGAGAAGTCCTTTGACCGTGTTTGCAGTTTCATGCTTCAGAGGTGTTCTACATGTCCTTCCTTTGTTCCTATTTTTTGGGACATTCACTAGTTTGGAGGCTTCTTCAGTCCTTCACTAGGCTTCATCTCTTTTCAGAGAGGGGTTTTTCCCATTGGGTTTTGTCCTTTTTGTTGGCAAGTAATCAATTTTGTGTAAATATGATTTACTTTTTGGTTGTCATTTATGGTAACACATCTGGGTTTCAGACCGATTTCAAAATAGATAAGTTTTGGTGATTCAAAAATTGACTAAGTGTAGAAACAGAGATACAGAAGTGTTTTGGGTGTTGAAGATTGAGATCGATGACTTAGGGAAAGAGAGCTTAGAGGAAGATAGTATTGGGTATGTATGACCTCCACCTAAGATCAATTTTGTTTTGGTTGAGTCTATGGTGAGTTAGATAGAATTGAAGAGAAACAGACTGCAGCAGAATAACAAAACAGGGCAGTTTGACAGTAGCGAAGATTGAGGGAGTATGGCTTGGACTCCAGGCAATCAAAGTTGTATTTTGGTTGTTGATAACCTCCACATTGACTATGCAAGAGTGTTGACTATGCATTTAGTGTTTACTATATTAAATGTATTTTGTATTGAAGGTTGACTTAGTAATATTTGTAATATTCATACTGAGAGTCGACTTTGTAAAGTTGTGAGATATATATGTAAGATCTTTTTGATAAAGATTGTATGGATGTATGGATGGATATGTTGGACAGTTGTTGAGTGAATAGCAGAGAAGAGAATGGTAGAGATCATTGAATACATATAAAGGAACTATCTAAGCACCAGTGTTGCTTGTTTTGTTCATGATTAAGAACACTTTGTAACCTGAATTATATTGTAAGAGTTGTAAGCTCAATTGGCCCCTAACAGGGTGTTGTGAACCTTTAAAAGGGTTTTTATTCCTCTATCAAGGAAATGTACTATGTAATATTCAGCTCCTAACAGGGCTAGGTTTCATTACAAGGACATTATATTTTAGTGCATGCTTGTGGGTACCATCCCCACTAGGGATTTCCCTTGGCCAGGGTTTCCTCGAAAACAAATATGGTGTTATGAGTACTGTGTTATTTACTTATGTTCTTTACTTTACTACAAATGTATGATTAATAATTAATTGGTTGAAGAATTTATCAAAGTACTATTATACTGATTCACCCCCCCCCCCTCTTAGTATAATCCAATCCTAACAATTGGTATCAAATATTTTGGCCCTTGGAGAGAAAGTCTAACATCTTGAGGGAGATCAAAATGGATTTGGATAGTTCGCAAGAAAAATTTGATGCTGGACTTGAAGACCTTGATAAAGAAAAAGAAGAGAATGGAGAATTGAGATTCAACATGTGAAGAGCTGAGAAATTCATAAAGAAACTCAAAGATCAACTTGAGCTTTCCAGAAATCAAAGACAAGATCTTATGGTTCAGATAAAAGATGATTCAGATAAAGACAACTCAGGTAAGGTGAAGCAACTAAAAGAAGAGAATGAAACTTTGAAACTTGAAAATGAGACTATGGATAAAGAAATACAAGTACAAAAGGATACAAAGAAGAAAGTTGAACAAGATTTGAATAGTGCATTAGATCAAATGAAGAATGAGGTTAAAAACTGCAAGAACAAGTATATAGAAATGGAGAAATACAATCAGATTATAAAAGGTGAACTTGTTGAAGAAAAGAATCACATTAAGAAACTTCACACCAGTAGTGATTTGATTGATGAACAGAGAGACAAATAGAAACCTAAAGGTGATATGACTGGTATTGGCTTCAATGAAGATGAATGTTCAAAGAATCAGGAAGAGAAATCAGATGAGAAGATTGATGCTGAGAAACCTTCTATTGAAGACCCAAAAGAACAGATCAGACCCTTTAGAGGTAGATGCTTTGGCAGCAAAAAATTTGGACACATGAAGAGAGACTACAAAGGTAATTCCCCTTTTAGAACCTTTTCTGGTTATTGTTTTAACTATAATGGATATGGGAACAAGAAAGAAGAATATAGAAAACCTAATCAATCAGGATATAGACAAGACAATGGAAGAGAACCTACAATGAAACCTACATGCTACAAATGTAATAACATTGGACACACTGAGAAATACTGTAAGTTGCAAGTCAATCAAGAAAGAAGACCTCCTATATGTTACAAATGCAATAATCCAGGACATATAGAAAAATTTTGTAGGTACAATGGATCAGACAACAAAAGAGTACCACCTCCTATGAATTCATAGAAGAATGGAAATGATATTAGTAAGAGTGTTGCAGATGTAAAGAGTGATTTTGAAAGTTGTTTCAAGAAGGTAGAAGACAAAAACAGTAGTAAGATATGGAAGATCAAAGAAACTCTTGAGACATTAGTTCAGGGAGAGTCAGTAGAGGCTATTGGATCTTCACCTGATAGTAGCAAGACAAAATTGACCTAATTGGTTGATCATGGCCTTAGGAGGAGCATTGGATACATACAATAGATTATATCCTACCCTGAAATTCATGGATTGAGCTCATGCAAGCTTGGGTATAAGCTTGGCTGAGATCATGAAGTATACATCTAAGAGCGCAACATCAGTCGACACACATATTTTGTTCGCGAGATCTAACAGTCGACTGGACAATTTTTGGTGAAAGTGAAATTCATAACCTAACTTGTATAAAGTACCACTTTATGACTTATCTCTTTATCATTTGATGAAGAGTGAGCTGAGGAAATTAGAGAGCAGAGAAGTTCAAATTATTCTACATCGACTGTGCATGATCAATTAAAGGATAAACTCATAATTCAGTGATAGAAAGGTATTTCACATCATCTAAGCCATGGATGCACCTATTTTTTTGATGTTACAGATAGACCTAGGTATAATTTTAAGAAACATCCATTCAAATCATGCGAAGAGGATCCAAAGGGAGCATTTTCCCAAACCCTGTATGATGTGTTACACATTGAAGATATTAGGGCTTACATACATTGTAAGTATGACATACTGGGAATTGATGACATATTAATTGAGATGGAGTATATGAATGACAATGGAGTCATGAGAGAACAATACAAACATATCAATCAACCAAGCATAACAAAAATACTGGATTTATGTGAATTAGATGAAGATGAATGGTTCAAAATATTGTTAAGTAGGGTTCATGATTAGTTTATCTGGATTGGTGATCAACCTGTGAAGATTTGTAGTGACCTAATTCATGAAATCAAAAGATTGGACAACACCGGAGTTATTCCTATTATGGAGAAGCATGTGAAGAAAGATGTTGAAACCCTAACTCATTCTAAATGGGACAGACGTGCAATGACAGTAAATGACATCTTTCAGCAAGATGTAAGATTGATCGCAATGATACTTGGGTAAAATTTCTACTATAGTAGCAAACCTAATTCAGTATCTGATGGAGTTATCATGATGGCATAGAGAATGGTTAAAGAAAATGTAAAGTATAATCTATGCAAATTTCTGGCACAAAAAATCCTTGAGAATGTAAAGCTTGTAAAGAAGGAAAAATTAAAAACCTTCAAATTTGGTTCATTATTGATGCATATGTTCATTCATATTGAGCACAAGTTTCCTGATTTATATCCTAGTGGTTGGAAGTCTGGAGTACCCATTGGCATATTGATTTCACAGAGCTACAAAAGACAGAATGCTACTTGGGTTGATGGTGAATTATTTGGTATGATCAATATTTTACAGAGATAGATGAAGACAAGGTACAAAATACATGAAGACATTGTAGAGAAATACAAAGATACAATTTGTTTCATGGTTGAAACTGATTGTTGAAGTAGTCATACCCAGGAAGAAATGGTGTTACCCCATGGGTTATGAAGTAAGTTCTGAAGTGCTCACTATGCAAGTAGAACATGTCCTTGCATCAGAGATTGACACAATAGAGGAAAGATGGGGAACTTATGAATAAAAATCAGCAAAAGTGAGAGAAGAATAGACTAGAGGTCTGAGGAAGAGAAAGATAGAAAATCTTGTACATGATTGTGGAGTTAAAGTATGACTGACAGAAGAGAAACTTAAAGAATCCAAGAAGAAGATGACAGAGAGATCACTTGGAATAGAGAGTGGAAGTACTTCAATCCCTCCCACTCCTGAGGTAATCATGGTAGACAGTCCACCTCCTCCTTAACAGGTAACAAAACTAACTGAAAATATCACTTCCAGAGTAACAATATCAAGCATGCAAACATCACCTAAAGAGCAGAGCATAGTAGGAGAAGAGAAGAAAAAAGAAAAACACATTTGGAAACCTGACATGAAGATGCTAGAGAAAATAGCATTAGAGCAAGGAAAATTGGTTACAATTGATAGATATTATAATAGGTATGAAGAGGCAGACAAACTTAAAATTGAAGACATTGTGATAGAGCACCTACTTACTTTTAAGAAGAAACTTTTAGAGATTGAAGGAAGCATACCCATAGACCTTTATGGGAGATTGGAAATAAGAATACATGTAGCACAAATTGAAGTTGATACAATCAGAAACTAAGAAATAGATAACATGCTACCTGTGATATCAGTCCATGAAAGGGAAAAAATTTACACAGAACTAAAACCTCTACTAAGGACCAAGGTGAGATTATTGAAAATAATGGCTAGGAAATATGATGAAGTCACCGAGGAAGCTCAGAAGGCATTAGAGAAGATTCTGATGAGTTCTACTTCTAGAAATCCCTCACCTCCTAAGACCACATCGCCCACACAATTGGGAATGGGTGAGATATCTAAGGCAACAGAGACATCTACTGAGAATAGTGAAGTAGATCCTCCATCATATTTCTATGTTTCTGGTGTAGCAGTAACTCTTGACACATCTCAAGATGAGGACCCTTTTTCAGGGAATATGGATACTCCTGTGGCAGATGAGGCATAACAAAAAATAGAAGAGGAACAAAAGAAGGAAGAAGAGTAGAAGGAAGAAGAAAACAAGACAGATCAGAAAGAGGATGAAAAGAAAGAGGTAAATACATCATCCATTTCATTGTTGGCAAGCAGTGATATAAATGTTGACAGCATGGATGAAGTAGAGCTAGTAAAATTAGCATTTATTGCCTTAAACAAAGCAAAGGAGAGATCAGAATAGAAAGGAGACATGAAGGCAAAAGTCATTACAAGAGAAATTGATACTGTAAACAAATTTCTTCCAACACCTATTATTTTCTATGATAAAGATGACATTGAGAACCTGAGAATCACACTTGATGAATTTGATGAACACTATGAGAACCTACTGAAGATAGCAGAAGAAAAGGCAGAGAAGACTTACTCTGAGAAGAAGCTAACAACAGTCTGAAAATATATAACATGGGATTTAGGCATTGTAAAGAATTGCTTGACAAATGCAAGAAGTTGCATTGGGAATGGGAGAAAGTTGTGCAGTTATTGCATGAATCCTATAAGGCATATTCAGAATGTAGAAGACATTATTTCCAAAGAGAGGGCAACTCTAAATAGTATGATGGATGGTTGTGAAACATATTCACATTCCACAACAGAGATAGACAAAGAGGTCACAAGGATTTTGGCTAAACTCAGTGTACTATATAATGAGAAAGGGAGAGTATTGACAAGGTTCAATTTGCTGAAAAGTTTTATCACTCTTAAGTTATCAATACTTGAGGTTCATCTCTCGGACTTGGAGAAAGTGATAGATTCACTAGATAAATCTTTGCCCACTGACTTGAAAGAAGCTAAGACCACATCATTTTCACTGAATGGCTTAGTTCACATTAGCCAAATTTTGTTCAATACGTGGACTACAGAAGTGAAGATCTTGGAAGATTCCTTTCAGGATATCTTGAAACTGGTGAGCAAGAATTAAAACCTTTTGGGTAAAAGCACAAAGTTGTGTCACATTTCAGGACCATTTATCAGCACATCTAAATTTGAGTATTTCTAAATAAAAATTAAATTTCTTCAAACATATGGTCTAGCTAGATTCATTCTAGCTAAACTAGATAAGTGGTTAAACTTTTCCAATTGGAAATGTCTATTAAATGCATGTTTTATACCAATAACCAAAGAAATAAAATTATTTCAGAAAATCAATGTTTCAATAACCCCTTCTCTTTTTAATGATATTTTTAAACAATATAAAAAAAATACCCTTTTGTAGAGCTTAGAGTCAAGATTATTGTCATATAAATTTTATAGTATTTGGATTAGATCTAATATATTATAATTTCAAAATACAAAAGTAGGTATTTTAACCTTCGAGAAGATGTTGCTTCAAATAAATTAAAAAATAGTAAATCATATCAAAGAAAAATTACAATTAATATTTAACACTAGAGGAGAGAGTCATCTTCAAGAATATGTAATTTTTTTGAGAATGGTGTGGATTTGATAGGGGAAATTTGGTGGGAGATGAAAACTGTTGATTTTAGAAAGTTCAACTTTGAGTAGTTGTAATGGAGGAAATATAAATTGAAAACCAATATTTCTTCTTTTCTGCACTAGCTATACATTTTATCTATAACATATTTTTAAATCAAAGGAAAAATAGATTATTTACATATACTTGTTTGGTGGGAACTAGACCCCAGATTTTCAGAAGTTTTCAACAATTGAAAAATGGACTTCAAAAATTAAAAAAATATGTCAATTCTTGTTTAAAAAAATTTAAAAAATTATAGGCATAAACTTCATCCATTTTTACACATTTCATCAATTTATATCATCCTCTAATTCTAAATACAAATGCCTCTTTTTATGTCATTAAAATTGAACAGTTTGCATGTCGTGGTCCTTTTCATTTTTAAAAGTGTGACACAGGTTTGTACTTTTACCATTTTGTTATATATGCACCTTTGTCATTGTTTTCAAAGGGGGAGAAGAGAAAAAAAAATATAGATATAATATAGAGAAGAAAAATATAAGAGAAAAGAAAAGAGATTATAGAAGAGACATATTAGTTGGAACACTTATTCATTTTTTTTGACAAGTGTTGCCATCAATGCCAAAGGGAGAGATTGTTGGAAAGTAATCAATTTTGTGTAAATATGATTTACTTTTTGGCTGTAATTTATGGAAACACATCTGGGTTTTAGACCGATTTCAGAATAGATAAGTTTTGGTGATTCAGAAATCGACTAAGTGTAGAAACAGAGATACAGATGTGTTTTGGGTGTTGAAGATCAAGATAGATGACTTAGGGAGAGAAATCTTAGAGGAAGATAGTATGGGGTATGTATGAAATCCACCTAAGATCAATTTTTTTTTGGTTGAGTCTACGGTGAGTTAGATAGAATTGAAGACAAATAGTCTACAGCAGAACAACAAAATAGGGCAGTTTGACAGTAGCAAAGATTGAGGGAGTATGGTTTGGACTCCAGGCATTTGAAGTTGTATTTTAGTTGCTGATAAAATCCACATTAACTATGCAAGAGCGCAAACTATGTATTTAGCATTTACTATATTAAATGTATTTTGTATTGAAGGTCGACTTAGTAATATTTGTAATATTCATACTGAGAGCCGACTTTGTAAAGTTGTGAGATATATATGTAAGATCTTTTTGATAAAGATTGTATGGATGCATGGATGGATATGATGGACAGTTGTTGAGTGAATAGCAGAGCAGAGAATGGAAGAGATCATTGAAGAACTATAAAGGAACTATCTAAGCATCAGTGTTGCTTGTTTTGTTCATGATTAAGAACACTTTGTAACCTGAATTATATTGTAAGAGTTGTAAGCTCAGTTGGCCCCTAACAAGGTGTTGTGAACCTTTAAAAGGGTTGTTATTCCTCTAACAAAAAAATGTACTATATAATATTTAGCTCATAATAGGGCTAGGTCTCCTTACATGGACATTATACTTTAGTGCACGCTTGTGGGTACCATCCCTACTGGGGTTTTCCCTTGGCCAGTGTTTCCTCAAAAACAAATGTGGTGTTGTCAGTTCTGTGTCATTTACTTATGTTCTTTACTTTACTGCAAATGTATGATTAATAATTAACTGGTTGAAGAATTTATCAAAGTGCTATTATATTTATTCACCCCCCCCCCTCTCAGTACAATCCAATCCTAACACTTTTCTCCTCTTTACAGAGATTTTTTGTACTTGGGTACCTCATCAGACCTTGTTGTCAGGACCCATTTCTTGCTTTCAGTAGTTTTTTCTAGGTTTTAGTTTCTTCCTAAGTTTATCTTAAGGGGGGTGTTAGAGTTATAAAGGTATTTTCACTTATTAATTAAATCATTATTGATTTAATTATTACAATCACCTTTCACCTATTAATTAAATCATTATTGATTTAATTATTAAAGTCACCTTTTTATCTATAGTTCACTTAAGCTAAACTTTAGGCATGCAATAATTGATTCTTTTATTAATTATTCATGCAACCTAGCTTTCTCCACCCTTATTAGGGTTAGCCTAGGTTTCTCCACCCTTCTTAGGGTTTTGATCTCCTTTCTAAGGATTGATCATTTTTTAATTATAGAATCACTCTCAAGAATTCTCTCAATTCCTTCTCTCAATGATATTTCATATTTCTTGGACATTCTGAGTTGTGTCTCCATTCCTTGCTTTGTGATGGGTTATTATGTTTCAGGTGATCTTGGATTATGAATTCGATGAATTCTAATAATTATTTCACTCTCTATCCCAAAATTAGGTATGCAGATTTTGATCATGCATCATAGCCTTGGCAGCTTCAATAATAGTTCTATTTTTCCTTTCTGCTACTCCATTCTATTGAGGATTATAAGGTACAGTATACTCCCTCTTAATCCCAACAAAAATGCAAAATTCCTTAAAGTTTTCAGAGATGTATTCACCTTCATTGTCTGATCTTAGATTTTTTATTTTATTCCCAGTTTGATTTTCCACTAATGCTTTAAATTCTTTGAATTTTAGCAATACTTCATTTGATTCTTTGAGTTTAAGAAATTGGATCCAAGTTTTTCTAGAGTAATCGTCAACAAAAATCACATAATACGAAAATCCTCCTAGTGAGAGAGTTGACATAGGTCCACATAAATCCATGTGAATGAGTTCTAATACATTTTTTGTTTTACGTTGACTGGAGGGAAATGATTTTTTGATATTTTTTCCTAGAGCACACCCTTTACAAGTTCCAATATGATCAAATTTTAGATTAGGTATGCCTGTAGTGATTTTCTTTATGGAAGGAAGAGTGCTAAATCCAAGGTATCCTAACCTTATGTGCTAGAGTTGATTAGAATTTGATACTTCATGACATAGAGATAATTTGTGACTATTACAGAATTTGTATAGGCTTCCATCCCTATACACTATAGAAATAGCATTTTTAAGGTTAGTGTTTTTAGGCCATATTAGCACTTTATCTTCTTGGAATGTAACATGATATCCTTGATTGGCTAGGCCTGAAATAGAGACCAAGTTCCTTTTAATGCCTGGTACAAAGAGAACTTCTTTTAATTGTAGAGTTACCCTTGTTTTTAATTTGATTGAGCAAGTCCCAATTCCTTTCGCTAGATAAGTGGAGTTGTCTCCAATTGTAACCTCTTCAGAGGAATGTTCTTCTAAGGTTTTGAATTGATCTCTAAATCCAGTTATATGCCTTGATTCTCTTCTATTGATTATCCAATTGTGTTTATTTGAATTTACTTCACTTGATGAGGCCAAGAAGAATAAGGATATTTATGCTTCTTTGGTTTCGGCTATTGGTGCTTGAATTTTATTTTTCTCTAGATAGAACATGTGCATATGTCCAAGTTTATTACATTTATAACACTGTACTTTGGAGAAATCTCTGGTATTTTGATTTTTTCTATAGTTTCCCTTCTCATGTTTGAACTTCCTTTTGTTTCTCTTAATATTTTAATGAGTATGTAGAGCTTGGACCTCTCCTCCTTTATTTGGCTCGATCCCTCTTGATATTAATCAAGATTCCCCTTGAGTGTAGTCATTCTTTAGTTGATCAAACTTAGGTAGAGAAGGGTGACTTGTTATACATTGAATAAAATATTCCCATGAGATAGGCAATTCTCTAAGAGCTATTAATCTTTTTGAATTAAGCAATAATAAGAGGGTTCTGACCCGAGGTACATAAAAATCTAACTAGATCAAAATTAACAGCATATTAACCCAGCCTAGAGAGCAGTAGTATAGCATATAACCTTCTACCTCTATCAAAAACTAAAATGATAAAACTAAACTAGTAGGAATGTAAAGTATCAAAACCTCCCATATGGATAGTATCAATTTTTAGTAGTATAAAACATAAACCATGCGTCGCAGGGCCACTAACCATATTAAAAGTATAAAACTTATAACTGAACTTAAAAAAACTAGCCCAAACATAGGGCTTAGGGTCAACAGAGTCATAGTCCACAACACCTCCATGGTCTAGTAGTAGAATCATTTTCCATCCCATAAGTGCTTAGATAGCAACAGTTCATCCCACTCCTCATTCAGAAATTTGAAGAGCTCACGGTTTCCTTGCATAGACTCCTTCCCAGCAGAAGCCTTTTCATTCAGAAGACATAGAATAGTAGAGGAATCATGCATGACCTTGAGGGAAAATTTACTGACATCTGCCAGCCTTCTATTTGTATTAGCCAGGTCCTTGTTAAGCTTGGTCACCATGTCCTCCAAATTCACAATCTGATACTTGATCTGTCCCACCAGGCCACCACTCGAAGCAATTTTGGTGTCTTCAGCCCTCGTGTCAACAGTGGGGGTAATGTCCTCTTTCCTCACTTAAGCACCAGTAGTGTGGGTTTCCTTTTCCTCTTCCTAATCAGATCCATTGTTATATTCTTCCCTACTGGGAGAACCCATAGATGCATCCTCCTGGTTGAGAAATTATTTCAATGCTCTTTTTCCCTTTTATTTGGCAAGACGGGAGGAGTGGCCAGTAGTGCTGGGATGAAGGTTGGTAACCTACGGACTTTCTAGGTTAATGAAGATATTTTTACATATTTTGGAGGGTCACTGAGAAGTGTCATCAGGAGTAATGTCATGTTTGGACCCAGCTTGAGAAGCAAGGGTGGGGTGGGGTTTAGAAGACTTGTGGCTAGCAGTCGGTGTTGAGCAGCCTATAGATCCCAAAGGCATGGGAAAACCCTGATTGAGGGAGACCGAGGGCGATAAAGGCTGTTGGATAGCTTAAGTGATTTCAATAGCAGGGGAGGGCATAGGGTACGATTAAATTTATAAATGAAAAAAATAAGCCCTTGGTGGAGATAAACAGGTTCTTTCCCTAGAGAAATATACTTATGCACATCAGCGACATTAGACTCCAAAGCATGTAACAGGTAAAATGAAAAATAAATCAAAAGCTTACCCTTAGGTGGTTTATAAATAGAAGGTGGCAGTTATTAAATGTATTAAAATGGCTCTCCAGAGTGAAATACTTCATAACCATCTTGCACATTTTAGGGCAAAACTCAGGCAGGTCCGCAGTGTAATATCGACCATTCTTGGACACTGACTTGTCTTCATTGGAAAAAAATTGAAGGAATTCAGGTTTGGCCTGTGTTTTTTTGGTTTTCTTCCATTTGCGGCATGTGGTAGGCATCCCCATGGCTTTGCCTATGAATTATTCATTAATCTTAAACGTTATCGCATTAATGGTAAATTTTTAAGTTCGTTCCAAGTCTTCACAAACTATCTGGAGATCATCTCATCATGGCCCATCAGATCCTTCATGAAAGGAAGAACCCCTCCCTCTTTATAGAATTGCATCACCATAGGGTCTGGGGAAAATTCTTCCTCAATATTTTTTGGTTCAATCCTATATCGTTCCCCACCCATTTTAGCAAAAATAAAAAAAACCACCCACACCCAGAAATTTGTCGAGCTAGGGTTGTTTCTAGTCCCACCATTGCAAACACCCACAACCACTTAGAAACTAGAGCAATGAATAAAACTAGATCTATTGCATGAAATGGAAAAATGATAATCGGTGCTTATCTAGGAAATCATATTATTTTGATAGTCATAATTATGGTAATAATTACCTTTTGCCTCATAAATCCCCTCCAGCGACGCCACCAGGATTAACACGTGAGAACAACACTGTAAAATGTAAACATCATCAATCACATTCACCCAAAATATTTTGCAATACTTTGTACTTTTCACTTGCCTTAAAATCCATTTAATATACTCATGACACTTAAAAGGAACCATGACGCTTCCCAGCCACGTCAACCTCAAGTTGGGAGAGACAAGCCCACCAGTGGAAGACACATGGAAATATATGTGGAGACTAGCGTAAGTGGGGAGAAAAAATGAGCCCCTAGGCCCACCCTTTGGTTCCCACACCAAAAACTAGTTTTTAAACATCATGGAGATTGATGTTAATATCTCTCATTTCCCGCCTAAGCAGGTTCTAAGTGTCCTTAGGAAGTAGATTGACATCCCTCCAACACCGTAGCCCGTCTAGCTATAGACCAACAGTTGCCATGGATTCAATGGCCAAGTTACCTTCCCTGTAGGTGTGTCTAATTTTGGTCTCATGAAATCTTCTGATCAACCCTTTTATGTCCGACAGTATGGAGTCAACCTTCCAGCCAGCTCGGGAGTTTCCACGAATAGCCTCGATAATAATTTTGGAATCTCCCTTAATTTCAATGTTGTTAAGTCCCTGGCTAATAGCAATTTTTAGGCCCCAAAGGAGAGCCATACTCCCAGCTTGGTTAACATTCTGATTTTTAGGGGACCTATAACATAGAAAATAAATTTTGTGAAGAGAGATGTTTGTTACCAAGATATAAGGTTTGAAATGTGAAGATGTTACATTTATGTAAAGGGGTAAGGAGATTAATTGTTCTTTGATTTGCTTAGAATATATTGAGTTCCTTAACCTTACTTTACATTTAATTGAATTATGTTGATTATGTATTGCAATTTTAATTAAGGAGAAAATAAGATGCTCCTTTTCTATCCTCAAATGCACAAATGGAAGATCCAAGTTGATTAACCCAAGAGAAGGGCTAATACACAAATGAATCAACTATTTGGAAAAGAGAATAAGAAGGATGTCTTAAATTCTGTATATTGATTAAATGAATATTTTTTATTAAATTAATTGAAAAGGATAGGAAGAAGAACCAACCTTACAAAGTTGCAGATCAAAGAATGCTATTTTCTGAGGTCTGTAGACTATTTCTGGAAAATCTGACAGTTGATCCCAAACCAAAATGCAGAGACGAACAAAACCCATAAATATTTTTCCATTTCGATGTTATTTTATGAAAAAGGTTGACCTTGACCCACAAATGTCAACCCTAACCCAATAATGTCAACCCTGACCTTCACAGGTATGACAGAAAATCTGTTCGAGCCATCCGAAAGAAAGTTGAAAAGGGTATCCAAATCTGGTCTCAAAACTGCAATCCTAAACCTGTATCTACAAGAAAAAGAGGATGGTTTGTTGTGGGGGAGGGGTTTTCCTTGGTCAAACCCTGGTTTTGGAATTAAACTCAAATATATATAATTGAAATTGGTGAAAAGTAAATGCATGAATTCACCTTGCTTGAGAAATTCCTTGTGGAGGATTCGAATCCTTCAATCCACAAGTATGCTTCAAAATGTGGAATGTAGAAAGGTAGGATGTCTTAAATCTCTTGCTTGTAGATCTCCAACACCAATTCTTGAATGGGTTCTTGAATTTAAAATAGGCTTTGAAGAAGGTGGATGGAGAGATCACCAAAAGGGCACTATGTAGCTTGAATCCTTCAATGGCCTCCAATGGATCTCTTTCATGAAAATGGATGCTTGAATGGATAAATGCTTTCTTGAAATCTTTCTCCTTAGATTTCTTGAATTTCTCTTGAAGATAGTTTGAGAATGCTTGATCACAATTAGAAGACTTTGATTTCACTTGATGATGGTTGTTCGTAATGCTTAGAGAAAATGAGAGGAGAAGGCTCCCTTTTATATGAAATTAGGGCACAATCTTCTAAAGAGGCTGACATAGGATAATTAAATTCCCATTAAAGCCTTTACCCCTAGGAGAGGACCTATATTAAATATAATTTAGGAGTCGACACTTCAGAACCCAAAACAGCTGACCCAGAAGCGGGAAACAGTTTTTGCAAAGACTGACATCCAAAAACTATGAGACCCCGAGATCTGAACCCTCGGTCAAGGTCGAGGTTGACCTTGACCTAGGTCAAGGTTGAGGTCAACCCTGACCTAGGTCAGGTTTGAGGTCGACGTAGACCTAAAAGGTCAACCCTAACCCTGAAGCCCAAAATCACCAGTCTGTAGTCCAGAATGTAGAAATCAAGCTAGACAGGAGTGGAAAGAGGGATAGAATAGGGGGGAAGCCATGTCAAGATCAAGAACCCATTCGAGGTGCTTGTCATGACCCCAAAC
>MU223294.1:1134728-1146724 GCA_018584345.1 Thuja plicata
GTTTTGCACTTGTTCAGGAGGAACTCTTAAAGCGTCATCTTCATCATGAGATGAGTGAGAAGAGTTATGCTCCATGGAAGGATTGGAATCATGAGTTATCAAATTATCATCCGGGATCCTAAGGAAATGAGAGGAAGACTCAGGATCAAAGGAACCCATAAGTCTATGCCTTCTTCTAACTGGGATACTATAAGTAGGACTAGATGTGTTAAAGCTCATACACCAATACAATGAAAATGGACTAACAAATTTTTTTTAATGTATTGAATTTAAATGTAATTTGAAAGAACATGCAAGATCTAGCATAAACAATGTAAATCTAACACCAAAAAGAAAGAGTTTTCTATCGTTGGTTCACCAAAATGTAACATAGAAAATAGATGTTGTGAAGAGAGATGTTTGTTACCAAGATATAAGGTTCAAAATGTGAAGATATTACATTTATGTAAAGGGGTAAGGAGATTGATTGTTCTTTGATTTGCTTAGAATATATTGAGTTCGTTAACCTTACTTTACATTTAATTGAATTGTGTTGATTAATTATTGCAATTGTGATTAAGGAGAAAATAAGATGCTCCTTTTCTATCCTCAAATGCACAAATGGAAGATCCAAGTTGATTAACCCAAGGGAAGGGCTAATGCACAAATGAATCAACTATTTGGAAAAGAGAATAAGAAGGATATCTTAAATTATGTAAATTGATTAAATGAATATGTTTGATTAAAGTAATTGAAAATGATAGGAAGAAGAACCAACCTTACAAAGTTGCAGATCAAAGAATGTTATTTTCTAAGGTCTATAGACTGTTTCTAGAAAATTTGACAGTTGATCCTGAACCAGAATGCAGAGATGAACAAAACCCAGAAATATCTTTCCATTTTGATGTTGTCTTATGAAAAAGGTTGACCTTGACCCACAAATGTCAACCCTGACCCAATAATGTCGACCCTAACCTGCACAGGTCTGATAGAAAATATGTTTGCGCCGTCCAAAAGAAAGCCAAAAAGGGTATCTAGATCTGGTCTCAAAACTACAATCCTGAACCTATATCTGCAAGAAAAAGAGGATTGTTTGTTGTGGGGGAGGGGTTTGCCTTGGTCAAACCCTAGTTTTGGAATTAACCTCAAATATATATAATTGAAATTGGTGAAAAGTAAATGCATAAATTCACCTTGCTTGTAAAAGTCCTTTTGGAGGATTTGAATCCTTCAATCCACAAGTATACTTGAAAATGTAGAATGTAGAAAGGTAGGATGTCTTCAATCTCTTGCTTGTGGATCTCCAACACCAAGTCTTGAATGGGTTCTTGAATTTGGAATAGGCTTAGAAGAAGGTGGATGGAGAGATCACTGAAAGGGCACTATGTAGCTTGAATCCTTCAATGGCCTCCAATGGATCTCCTTCATGAAAATGGATGCTTGAATGGATGAATGCTTTCTTGAAATCTTGCTCCTTAGCTTGCTTGAATTTCTCTTGAAGATAGTTTGAGAATGCTTGATCACAATTAGAAGAATTCAATTTCACTTGATGATGGTTATTCGTAATGCTTAGAGAAAATGAGGGGAGAAGGCTCCCTTTTATATGAAATTAGGGCACAATCTTCTAAGGAGGCCAAATTAGGATAATTAAATTTGAATTAGACCCATGCGCCTAGAAAAGGACCTATATTAAATATAATTAGGAATCAACACTTTGGAACCCAAAACAACTGACCCAAAAATGGGAAAATTGAATTTTGGATGACCCCCGACAGCCGACAATCTTCCAGTTTTGAAAGAGGGACCCTAGTTAGGGTCAAGGTCAAGGTCAACCTTGACCTAGGGGGTCAGAACCCCTAGAAAATATGCCAGGTGGGGTAGAAGGTTCCTGGAGAGGCCCAATCAGGGTCCTAAACAGGCACAGAAGTAGAGAATGATGCAAAAATGGGAGGATGATATGATGGAGGTCAAAAACATCCCCTAAGGAGGGCTAAACACTCTTAACATGGAAGTGCTTCCATTTTAAGATGATACAGAACCCATAAAAAGTATCCATCAGTTACCCCCAATGGTCATGAATGATACCTCCACTCACATGTTGCACTCCCCAGACAGACCCATCAAAGTTAAGTTTGTACCATGAGGGTTGAGGTGGATAGAAAATTGTAGCCAATATAGCTACAAGTTTGGTATTTTCATGTCTAGAAAACCCCTTATCAATTCCCCAATCTCAAGCAGTTTTCCAATCAGAATCAAAGGGGGAAGACCTAGGATCTTCTAGTAGGCCAACATCACATTCTCTTGAACCAGTTCTAGTCCCTGATGGAAGACCACCATTTTTGATAGTTCAGTATCCCTAAATACCTATTGTTGCGCTCCTTCTAGATGATCTAGCAAAATATGGGAGGGATTTGGTTCCACTAAATTTTTATTATAGGGTGTTGAGAGGGGGAGTGTGAGTCATGTATCTAATCCAGGATATTCCTATTGGGAACCCAGAGGATGTTGAGCCAAGAGAGAATCTCCTGCCAGATTTTAGTGGCAAAATTAAAGTGCAACAAGAGGTGGTTTAAAATTTCCTCCTCCTTACAAAGGTAACATATGTTAGAAAGACTATATTCCCATTTTACCAAATTATCAAGGGTGAGGATTTTACCATGTAGAACCGTCCACCAGAAGAATTAATCGTAGGGATTAATTAAGGTTGCCAAACTTTCTTCTAGCACGAAGTATCAACCATTTCATTGATCAGAAAACCATAAGTTGATTTAAGAGAAAAACATCCATGTTGGGTGTGTCTCCATATTATCCCATTAGGTTGATCCATAAGGGGAATGCACACCATGTACAATAATTCACTAAGCTTGATTTCCAAATTGGCGAGGTTAGGTTTTCCCTGCAGGTGTGGGAGGAGATCGATCCAATTGCCATTAATTATGTAGTTGGAGACCATGGAACCAACTCCAAGAGTCAGGATGTTTCTTAATTAAGAAAATATGGAGGTCCCCAGGGTGATTGTAGACAACCAATGGTCATCCCAGAAATGGATCTCCCTGCCATTGCCCAATAGCCAAGTTGCCCCCTTTTCCATAATACTTCTATATTTGAGAATGTTTTTCCAAATTTTGGATCCCTCGAGGTGGCCCTGAACCATGTAGAGTTTGCAAAAATAACCCCCATCCAGATACTTTTCCTCCATAATCTTGCACAAATCAGAAGATCCAATAATAATAGTCTAGGCAAGCTTAGAGAGAAGGGCCCTGTTGACATTGAGAATATTTCTAAGACCTAGGCCACCAAGGGATTTGGGAAGACAAACATTATCCCAGCTAACTAGGTGGATGCGCTCCTCATCCTCTTCCCTAGACCAGAGGAAGGTATGTTGGATTTTTTCCAGCTTCTCAGCCATGAAACCTAAGATTTTAAAAATAGAAATTAAATACACAGGTATACCTTGAAGGGAGCCAATAAGAATTTGAATCTTACCTTTCCAACCCGCCAGCTTTCTTTGGTTACACTCAAGAATGGTGTTCTAGAATTCATTCTTCACATCCTTGATAGTCAGTGGGAGAACTAGATAGGTGGTAGGAAGCGTATCAACCTTACATCCCAAAATCCTCAATTTGTATCCTAAACAACATTATCAGTGTTAAAAAAAACATTCTACTTTTATGATAGTTGATGTGTTGGCCCAAAGTAGTAGCATAATTGACCAATATCCACTTCCACATACGGGCTTCTCTAACTGCAGAGGCATCGAAGAAAAAAGTATCATCCACAAACTATTGCAGGACCGCTGGCAGAAGGGTCATAGCCAGCTTGATACCCTCAATTTCTCTAGTATGATCCATTTGCATCATGTTATGTCCTAGCACCTCCACATGAAGTATAAAGAGGTAGGGAGAGAGGGGGTTCCCTTGACAAATTCCCTTGTCTGGAGTAAATTTAGCACCAGGTTTTCCATTTAATAACACCGTAAATCTCACCATTTCCAAGAAAGCCTTGATAAGCACAATGAACTCTTCAGAGAAACCAAAATCATCCAAAACCTTGCAGAGAAAGGTCCAATTTACTTTTTCATATGGTTTCAAAACATCCAATTTGAGTGCCATCCCAGCAAATTTACTGCGGTTAATAAAGTGTAAAATTTCATGGGTGGTTATGGTCGCATCCATGATTTTCCTACCATGCACAAAACCCTTCTATTTAGGGATGATTAATTTGTCAAGCAATGATTTAATATGATTGACCATGACTTTCAAGAAGACTTTATAAAGAGTATTGCAGAGGCTTATTAGTCAAACGTTATCCATAGCCATGGGATCAACACACTTGGGGACCAGCACAATATAGATGTTATTAAGTTGCTTTAGGATTTTTCTACACCTGATAAAGTCCCAGGCAGCTCTGGTCACATCAATGCCAATTATATCCCAAAATTCCTGGAAAAAGGTCAGGGGGAAGCCATCTGGGCTAGGGGCCTTATAGGGTCCCATGGAGAATATCGCCTTGCGAACCTCTTCGTCAGAAACCCTAGAGAGGAGGAACATATTATGGGAATTATTGATGGCCCTAGGAAGTTGTGAGATGAGATGATTTTGGAGACTCTCATAGTTTTCCGAATTCAATTCAGTAAAGGATCAAACATAATAGTCAGTGGCTAAATCACCAAGCTAGATTGGGTTAGAGGTTTCAACTCCCCCATAGTTTTTTAGTTTGTTGGTGGAATTCCTTTTCTTGTGCTTACAGGTAGAATGGTGAAAAAAAGTCATGTTGCGGTCTCCCTCCATAAGCCATAAGACTCTGGACCTCTTCTTCCAGAAGACTTCTTCATTGGCCAGAGTATCATTCCAGTGTTTTCTAGTATTTTCTTCTTCTACATGTAGATCAGTTGAAAGATCCAAATGTTATTTTATTCCAACCCTTGACAACACCTCTGATAAGCTCTAATTTGGAAGCAACCCTAAATATGGTCAGACCTTTGACTAGGGTCCACCACCACTGTTTAATCCTTTCACAAAAGCTGGGGTGGGAGGTCCGCATAATTTCATACTTGAAAGGTGCAGGATATGCGTGTTGCACATCCATCCACTTAAGCGAGAGGGGGTTGTGATCTGACGTAGTCCTTGGTAGAGAAACCAACAAGGAGGCCACCCCCAAATCCCGTGAAGAGGATAGGAAGACATGGTCGAGGAAAACCTGAATGATGTGGTTCCCTTTTCTCTTGTTGGTCTAGGTGAAGGGATTACCCCTTAGTTCAACATCATAAAGACCATTGTCACAAGAAAAAATAGCCAAGTCCCCTATGATGTTAGTATAATCCATGATTCCACCACTTTTTTCATATGGGAACAAGGGTGAGTTGAAATTCCCAGCCACCATGATTTTTGAGTCCTGTAGGGGGAAGAAAGATGCCTTTAGTTCTTCCCACACCTCCCTTCTCCCCTGGTGGGTGTTGGGAACATAGATATTGAAATAATACCAAATGGTCGACTGAGAGGTGAAGGACACTGCCAGGTGATGATGATAAAAGCTATGCGCATCACCCTAGACCACAGAAGGGTTCCAGAGGCTGATAATTCCTCCTGAAGCCCCAAAAGTTTCTGAGTAGAAAAAATTGGCCCCAAGCCAGAGCCATCCCGCCAGCGCTTCAAAATTGTCATAAGTCATTTTTACTTCCTAGATTAAAAGAATGTCCACCTGGTAATCACAGATGTACTATTTTATAGCCAGGTGTTTTTGGGGATTATTTAGGCCCCCTATTTCCAAGAGAGAACAATCATTTCTTTCCTTTTTGGTTGAGGTCTAGGGTTTGTCATCTTCCTGCAACAATCTCCTTTGTTGTACTCCTCTATCTTCTGATCCTGTCTGTGGGTCGTCCAAGCTTTGTGTCAACTCCAACATCAAATTTTTCTTGTTCTAGTTTTCTTTTGTTGGGTTTTCCATTCTATTTCCTCCTTCTTTGGGGTGTCTTTGGTCACTGGCAGAGTATGAGAGGTTACCACTGGGGAACCTATGTCTATGGGGTTAAGAATGATTTCCACCAGAGGAAGAACCACAGACCCAAGAGTTGGGTGTGTTGCAGACTTCAAGTATTTGAATTCTAATAGGAACAGTGTAGAGGTAGGATTAATACCTAGCAAGGTCACTGACTCACTGCTAGTAGAAGTCTCACCATCAGTCTCTTGTCCATCATTCATGGATATTTCCCCATCCTCCAGACCAGTGAGGTCAACAACCATTATGGGTCAAGGGCCGGGGGATTTTAGGTCAGGCGCATCCAGCATCAGGAGGGGAGCCTGGCCATTGGGGTTAGTCTTTAGATTAATAGCCTCCCAGGTCATTCACGGGGTGTGGGTGTTCTAATCACTAGCCATCATGATTTCTAAATCCTTTTGCTTTAGTTCAAGATCAAGCTTTCTAGGATCCTTTCAGTCCCACCTAGTGTGACCTTTTGAATTTCAAGTCTCATAGAAAAGTTTAGCATTCTCATAGACAATGGCTTGGGTCCATTTACCCAATTTAGACTTTAAGACCGCAAAGTTGGGAAGAGTTTTATTGATAGCCACATTAACACAAAAATGAGAAAAAACTAGACGAGATTTGGAGAGGGTTACAAATCCACTAAGATACAATTTCCAAAGGAGTTACTGATCCATTTGAAAAATTTCTCATCCCAAAATTCAAGGGGCAACCCTAGGAGGTGGACCTAGACTGGAGCCATCCTACTGAGATCAATAGAAGGGAAAAAACATGGCTTCCACTTAGCTAGGGTGAGAAGGTGTTTTCCATAGAGCCACGAGCTAGAAAGGGTAAAGGAGAGGTCCTCCATAGCTGCAAACCAAAAGACAAATAGTCCACTAGGCATAGCAGAGATCATGACACTCCCCTTAAACTTCTAGAGGTTTCCCGCCCATTTTCTAACCATATCAATGGTGGGACAGAAATTGTAGAAACAGCCAACCAAAGCCATGTTCAGTTCCACCATGTTTTTTTCCACTACAGAGTCAGGAAGTGTGATTTCCATGCCTTCCTCCATTAAAGTAGCAATACTTAGAATGGGATTCGACTCATTCATTTGGGTCCCCACCAACACGCCTTTCTAGTCAACCTGGGGGCAAAAATGGACAAGGAATCCAAAGTACCTGTCGTTAATTTGTCAGAGTCAGACATGAGCGGGTTAGGCTTAGAGATCATAATCGGATCACCGGGTTGGGGAGGAGGTCCCCCCCAGTATTTTTTTCCATGGAAGGATTTCAAAATTTATTTGAGCGAAAAAGTTGCAGAGCAGTTGTAAGAGATATTAATGTTAACTCCATGTCATCAACATTATTTCCAATAGTAGATAGTTGATCCTTTAATTCAGAAATTCTTAAGAAGGACATGATGGTTTCCCCTTTGTTCATTTTTAGATTCAGGAATAGTTGTTTGAGAGTAAGTAATCTACTTGTATTATTGATCTCATATGTCTCTTGAATGGTTTTGAATACATCATAGGCAGTTTTTAACCTCGCTATGGAAGGAATAATATGGTCCTTAGTGACATTGATTATTATTTTCTTTGCTTTGTTGTTATGCCTTTTCTAAGTTGATTTGTTAGGTTCATCTTCAGGCATTTTTATATCCTCCTCAACATAGGAATCTAACTCAAGTTCTTGAAGTAAAGTCAGGATTCATATCTTCCATGAGAAAAATTTTGTAGCACCTTCAAGTTTGTCCTCCACTTTAATGCTATTGGCCATTTATTATTTTCCTCTTATATTCTAATAGCAATATAATTCAGAAATTTTTTTATTTATTTATATGATTCTTCTCTTGAGAGGCTCTGATACCATGTTAGGAATGGAGATCTTTAATAGAGAGAATTTAATATGCTATTTTATTCACAATATATACTTCTAAATATTTACTAAATTATAAATGCAAATGTATGTTGTTCGTATGTGTTGTGGTAGTAATATGAACTCAGTAATAGATATGTTTCCATAGCACATAGGAAGGTATATAAATATAAAACATAATAGTCATGTCTATGTAGAGACATGACTGTACGTGGCTTATAGTCATGTCTTTACATAGACATGACGTTTCATATTATACCGATTTATCCACAAAGTAAAATGTTGTTATATTAGGCATCACTGTGTTGTGCATAACTATCGTATGACAGTTATTGTAACACATTAATATATGTGTTACGATAAATATCATATTTATATATATGAAGGACATCTACTACAGTCGATATAACAGCCTTGTCGAATATAAAGAATCTGACTCACTTTACATTAAATATATATGTAATCAAGCATATCAAATATATATATATATATATATATAATTCAATCATATTGAAGTTATTATTTAACAGTCACTTATATAGTCTTATTGGAGCTAGCGATTTTGGCAGGCTCATACGAAACTTTTTTTTACTGATATCTACAACTACACCTTAATAATTGTGTTTTCTCTTCTCTTGAAATCTGTGGGAGCTGAAGAAATCTAAAAAGTTGATTGGTTGTCTCAATATAGATTAATCACTAGTTAACATTAGAATCCTCCGCTATAGTTATTGGGAGAAACTAATAACAACATGATTTATGAGTTTTAATATACTTTATTTAGCAACTTGAATTTTAATTTCCCTAAATTGAATATTTAAAAAAATATAAATCTTGTAATCACATTTTTAAAGGAAAGCCAATCCTAACAAAACCCAGTCAATCAACCATTGTTAAATCATTTCATCCTATTGATAGGATGAAGCCACTCTTCTTTGTATGTACAAACCTTACTTGGCATGGTAATATGTTCCTATTGGTATACTTCGTGTTTAATTAAATGAATCATGAATTGATAATATTCTTTTAATTATAGAGATACCGACCATGCTTGTGCTAACATTAGAGAGTAATGAATGAAACATGTAGAGTAATAAGTTTGCATGATGTTCCTTTTTTTTGGGGTACATCTTTCTAATCTATACCAATGCTTTCTTGGGGTACATCTTTCTAATCTATACCAGTGCTTGCTTAGAAAGTCTATGAATATTTACTTCTACTTTTACATTAAGAATATTTTCTCATATTTTTGAGTTTCAATCAAGATTCTATAGATTTGCATCCATCCAATCAGAATAGTTATACAAAATTCTGTTAATTACGTCGAGAGGCGTAACCCTACAATGGCAGCAGCCCCTATGGGAGGTCAGTGAATGTAATGGTGTAAGAAAAAAGAAACCTTTCATATTCCTTGCAATTCTCTCTATCCATGCATGACAAAAGCTTATAGACGACTTCTCACCGAAACATTGATAGAAAGGGATATTGGGGCCCAAGAAACAAGTCATATGCTACTGGAACTTCCATTAGTACAGAGTAGTAGAGTATTTTTCAACTTAAATGTTTCAAAGGAAGTATTCAAATGTGTAGACTTAAATGATGGTGAAGAAAATGAGGAACAAACCATATCTTTCATCGATGCTTACAGGAATAGGCCACAATTTATGGACGCTTTGTGCCTTATTGATGTTGCCAAATCATGGATATATAATAAAAAAAGGAGAGGTGTTGATAAATTGAGTCCAAGAAAAATAGCCACTATTGTAAGAGTTTTTCCTAGATTTTACTCAATTCATGTATGCCACGCAAAAAAATGGATTGATTTTTGCTCTTCGAAATTATTGCTTTATAAACCTTTTCGTGACATTCACACAGATATTGGTAACAATGATGAATCTATAGTTGCAACATGGGATAATTTTAGATATAATCCATGCACCTAGAAAGAAGAGGAGATTCTGACAATACTGAAAATGAGTCTGATTTAGAATCTGAAGATAATGATAATGCCCTAGGTACTACTACAGAGAATGAATGGGAGATTTTATCTAGACTTCATCGTGGACAGATTATGCAAGTTTCAAAGATAGATATGTTAGGGAGAAGAGATATCAATCAACAAACAAATTGGTCTCAAGAATTTCAAAGTGAACAATACACAAATGAAGTTGTGAATTTCATTAAATTAATGAGAAATATAGGTTGTCTTATCCATGATGATATACCACAATATGTGGACTATGGAAACCTTAGTGGTGAACAAAATAAAGAAGTTAACATCATAATATCTCACTATCATACATGTCAAGATGCATCACCCTTACATATGATAATTCAAGGCACAGCAGGAATAGGAAAGTCATATTTAATTGGTGCAATCAATTAAACATTGGAAAATGCATCCTCTCCACAACGCTCTCCTCTCCTTCTACTTGTACCAACGGGAGTTGCAGCATTCAACATTGGAGCATCAACGATTCATTCTAAATTGATAATACCGATAACAGAATTTAGTGAGCTATGAGGTGTGAGACTTGCAAGTTTCCAAGAGGAAATGTCTCACATAAAATATATATTGATAGATGAAATGAGCTTCCTTGGAGAGAGGTTGCTCCAAAACATAGACTCTCATCTTCGACAAGCATTTCCAGAAAATAGCCATAAAAGTTTTGGAGGTATGTTTAGTATTTAAATTTCTTAGAATAAGAGATCTAAATAGTAATACACTTTGTTCCTTACTATTAGAATAATAATTTCAAAGTAAATATATACTAATATCCATATTATTATATTTTTCCAGGGATATCTATGATATTGGTTGGAGATTTGGCACAATTGCCTCCTGTCAGTGATAGACCTGCATACGAAAGTAGAAGTCATGCAAAGGTGCTATGGCAATAATTCCAAATTGTAATTACTTTAAGTCATATATTTAGACAGGATGGACAAAACAATGAGCAAGAAAGATTTCTTGTTCTTTTATCAAATATAAGGGATGCGAATCCTACACTAGAGGATTGGATGTTACTTATGTCAAGATGCAATGCAAACATGAGGAGTACAAAAAATGGTGAGTTTGAAAATAGTGTTCATTTATTTTCAACAAATGATAATGTGCACAATCATAATAAGAAAAATATACTATCATTATCAAACCCTATTGCACGAAGCATTGTTGTTAAGACAACAAAACATGGTTCTATGGATGGAGATGGAAGTGATGAGCTTGACATGGAACTATTACTTAGCAAAGATGCAAGGGTAATGCTGACTTCAAACTTATGGATTGAAGCAGGTCTTGTCAATGGAGAACTAGGATATATTCGAAGTATTGTATATAGACCTGGAAGTGCACCACCTCTATCGCCATCATATGTACTTGTAGATTTTGATAGTTACTCTAGAATTCCTTTTGATGATCGTCATCCCCAAAGAGTTCCAATTCCTGCAATTGATAGGGGTAACACAAAAAAAATTCCATTGAGATTGGCTTGGGCTTTAACCATACACAAGTCACAAGGGTTGACACTACAGAAAGCTACTATTGATATAGGTCCCACTGAAAGAAGCGGTCTCACATTTGTGTCAATATCACGCATCAAATCTTTGCAAGGAATGAGAATTATGCCACCCTTCACATATGATAGATATGAAAAAATGAAGATAGGAAAACAAGTTGCTAGAAGAAAAGAAGAAGAGAGGAGATTGAAATCCTTAGAAATTATTTGATGTAATAAATATTATCAACACACTTTTTTTGTTTGTACTTCTCCCAATAATCAACAATATCATGATAATTTCTCTCTTGATCCAAATGCTTAGCAATAAAAATCTACATGTTCATTTATTTGTATGCAATGATTTTGGTAATTCAAACACATTGTTTGATGCACTTGTTAGTTATTTGAAGGGAAAATATATATATTTATGTTTTTATTTTTTCATATATTTAAGGTTTATTTAAGCTAAGATATATTTCATACGTAATATGTTTATTAGTTGTAAAAAAATATAATTTTAATTTGGTATTGCGTGTATATATGTTGATTAAAAATATCTTCTTCTAAGTGTTTTCATTATTTGTTTCATAGCATGTATTACTAAACATTATTCATTTCAATTTTTATTTTATCACAGTTTATGAATAGTTTTATTCTCATAATTTTGAAATACTAA
>MU223294.1:1182589-1195650 GCA_018584345.1 Thuja plicata
GTGTCTAAACCTGGTTTTACTTGACAAATCCAGAATTGCAATTTAGAGAAACAAACAGCGGATTTGCAAAAACGAGAAGTGTCACTCCCAAAACCGGGAAGTGTCACTTCCAATTCCTCCAAACAAACGGGGCCTTAAGGAAGTTGAAAAAAAGTTGAAAAAAAAACTAAGTGTTCCCCTTGGTAAGAAATACGTTTTAGTTTGCTGCATAGACGTTTCCTCGACTGATGGCTACAACTTCTAATCCTCCAATGACTTGGAACCAATCTCGGGTTCTACAACCATCGATTCACGGTTGATCATTAATGCTTAGTTTGTAATGCCAAAGATAATAGAAATTACTACTCTGACTTCCTGTCATTGTGCGACAGGAACCTGAGAATAAGAATTGATCCCATGATGAAGAAGACTTCTTGGTTCATGCGATGCCCCTACATCATCGATCCTTTTTGTTGGCTGCATTTTGGGCCTTGTCTTGGTCGCTCAAGGTCTCACTATTCCAATTATTTCCTTCCCCATTCCTTATGTCCGCTTAGTAAGTTTAGAAGTTTCCCCTCCTCTATACCTGTTCGCCTTCAGTTTCTATCTAGGTCAAACTCCTCGCCTAGTGTTTAGGAAAGATTTATTGGTATATTTATCGTATTTACAGTTTGACTTCTTTATTGAATCATGGTTTACTTGTTCATATATTCATTTAAGCATTCTAGTTTTTTGTTCCATATTGGTATTGTATTAATGAGTTTCTTCGTGAGCTGGAGAATTTTTCTGAAATAGTGTGAATTTAGGATTGTTCTTTTAGTAACATAGATAGTTGTACATCACATGAATATTAGGTTAGTTTATCCATCTTTCCTTTCTCCTTAATTTCTACTCAAGTCTTGCATGGTGTATGAACTATGTACAGATGTTAAGTTATTAATTTTATATGTTTATGTTTTTTTAAGATGATATTAACTTTAGTTTATCAGTTTTATACATAGGCATACCTTCTTAATGTACATTTTTTGGAACTTGTTTAGATTAGGTTAGTTTTGGTGAGTCATGAAGTTTATAATTATTGATTAAAAGTAATTACTCATTGTTGATGTAGTTTTGTTTTTTATTAAGGAAAACAAGTTTTGATGGGTACCTGAAATCCTACAGCGCTAAAAATAAACCATAAACATAGTAACGATTAACAACAACATATAAGGAATAGGCAAACATACAGCCAAACAAAATAGTCCCAAAGAGAACCAAAAACCAGGGACAAAACCAATAAGACCAGGCAAAAGAGCCAGGAACACTATTCAGGCAATTTCCCTGAGAATCTCAGCAGCACGAAACTCCAGCTCAGTCATTCTACCCGCAGCCTCTTTCAGATCACATAGATCTTTATCAGCTTCCTGGTTGTCCATCTTCTTTGTGGTGGCTCTTGTCCTCTTCCTTGAGCCCTCTTCAGGTGACTTATCCATAGAAAATCTCGGTGACTAATCCTCCTTGCTTCCTCTCTGTTCTTCAATTTTGGCAATAAGCACCTTAATGTTATCATTTGATACTTTTAGGATATTGTAGCTGTGCTCAGCAATTTTAACCAAAGATTCCTCAATACTTTGAACCCTCTTACTCAACTCTTTCACTATGTTATCCAGCTCCCTGTCCTCCTCTATGTTCTTGTTATTGTTTTTGATGTTATCTTTCTCCAGCCTGTCCATTCTTTTTTTCAGCTCATAGATTTCAAAGAAAGTCCATTTTGTGGTTTTGTAACTATCAATGACACTATTTTTAGCATTGTTCAATACATCCATTTGAGGATCCTCCCTTGCATTGTCACTTGGAATCACTAAAGCGGGATCAATTAACTCATCCATCTGGATTCTACCCTCCTTGTTCTCCTTAACCAAAGTCTTAATCATTTCTCTCTTAATCCCCATTTTAGCAGACACAATATCAAAATTTCTCCAAACAACTTTCTTATTTTTACTAGTGATTTTGCAAGTGTAATAATCAGCCCCATATTCCTCAAACCCTTGTTTCTGATCATCCTCCTCATTCTCTCTCCCCTGTTTCTCCTCTTTTTCTTCACTCTCCTCTAGCATTATGTTTTGACTGTCCTGCCTCTCCTCCTCAAACTGTTTCCCTCTTTTGGACCTCCTAAACCCCTTACCTGAACAATCCTCTTCTTTCTGGGCTGGCAATTTAATAGTTATCTTCCTCTTGCCTTCCATCTTCTCTCCGTGTTTAGTACTATTATTTCACTCTTCGCCAGAACTTTCATCCTCTGTTTCCATACCATCAGCATTCTCATTGTAATCTCTGTCAGACGATATCTCAATATGATGTTTTGAAATTTGAGACTCATTTTTCTCCATTGTTGATGTAGTTTTGTTAGTAAGTTGTTTTTCTCGATATATTACAAGAGTGGTTAGTCAATGATTTGTAATGTAAATTAGTATAGGTAATTATTTAGTTAAATATATATATTTGAACTTGGATAAATTAATAAATATTGAATTATTATACTAAAATCACTATTGGTATAGTTAAGTAGAAGGAATTTTCCTATTGCTAGTTAGAGGATTACAAATCATGCTAATTATCTTCCTCTTAGATAGGAAATTATAGATATAGTTAGATAATTCCTTTTTCAAATTGGATAGATTTGTTAAAGTAGAACTTATAAGAAATTGTATTTGATAATATGTATAGCAACTAAATGTTAATTAGCTCTATGTCCTTATTTATAGTATAATTATAACTTCACTATATGATTTTATATGCTTAGTGAAATTTTGTTTGTACTTGTATAGGTTATTGATTTGTCAAAACTAAGATTTGTATTTTGTTCAAGTTATTGAAGTTTGGGTTTTGAATGTGATGTAAACAATATTGTAAACTATAGTTTTGATTGTATTATGAAAATAGATTGGAAGGAGGTTTATGAAATAGATTTGATCTATTTATACATTGTACTAGTGGTATTTCATTGTATGTTGATTTAGTGATTATGGTGCACAATTGTAGTGAATAAAGCTAGAGTTGAGTAATCTTAAGTTTCTTTGAGGCAAGAGTGAAGGGTTGTATCTTTATTTTGTGTACAAATTTAATTAAGTTTTAATTGATGTTATGGTCTTGTTGGCCATAAATTCTTACGTAATTTTTGAGTAGCTTTGCTAATCCTTATTAATGCAGTGAGTGATGATTTTGTATAACTTGGTATATATTCTTAGGATATTTTCTTGTGAATGATATTTAGGGTATTGATTATTTGATCAACCAAATATATTTTCTAGTGTTCTTGCGATTATTCCCCCTGAGGAGTGGATCCAAGCATCAAGTCCAGTGAATAGTATAGCTCTGACAACAACTGGACTGATGCATTCCTGCATCATCTAGTTCTTACAAGGAGGGGCTCTCACCCCAAGAATACCTATGAGATATTGAAAGACATCTTTGACAAAGGTTTGGTGAATGTATCTGCAATTTAATCCTTTGTACTGATGTACTCTAATCTAACTTCCTTTTCTACAACCTTGACTCTCAAGAAGTGATACTTGATTGAAATATGTTTATTCTTTGAATTCATAACATGATTCTTTGACATTTTTGCTCTGATTCTATTATCACAATGTATAACCATTGGCTCTTCAAATTTCATCCCAATATCCTTTAGCATCTGTTTCATCCAAACAATCTGTGTGCAATTTATAGCAGCAGCTAAATATTCTGATTCAGTAGTAGACTGAGCTTTATAGTCCTTCTCTTACTTAACCATGAAACCAACCTATTATCAAGGTAAAATCCACCACCACTAGTGCTCTTTCTATCATCGTCATTTCCTGCCCAATCTGTATGGGTATAAGCATACAATGTAAAATCATCAGATTTTTCATACCATAAACCATATTCTAATGTCCCTTTTAAATATCTAAATATCCTTTTAACTACAGCAATGTGAGTCTCCATAGGATCATCTTGAAACCTTGCAACAATTCCAACTGCACTAGCTATGTCTGGTCTAGTGTGAGTCAAATACTGCAAACCTCTAATCATGGACTTGTATTTTGTTTGAAAGACACTTTGAGATTCATCATTAGTAGAAAGTTTTCATCCAATAATCATGGGTGTTCCAATAGGTTTACAATCTTCCATCCCAAATTTCTTTAGCAACTCCTTAAGATACTTGGTTTGAGAAATAAAAATACCATGTTCATTTTGAGTATTTTGCAAACCAAGGTTGCATAATCCATGCAATAATTTGAGCCCATGGATGAAGACTTTATTGATGAACATTATGAGGATTCGCATACTATAAATATGTTATCTATAAAAAAATTCAAGAGCATAGTGATACTTCCTTTAAGGATGAAGGATACTTGGTTGATGAGGATATACAAAAATTTAGGGGCAGTGGTTACCATAAAAAAAAATCTTGGATATTGAAAAACATCAAATGTAAATTATGAAGGTAATCATATACTATCACAAAGAGAAAACATAAAATTGAGAAAACCAAAAGAAGAGAAAACATCACTCATTTTTGTTTCTATTCAACAAGATAAGAGTAATTACAATTTGATGAATCAGATAGTTATGTCAGATCAAAGGCAACCAATAGATATGTTCATCAAGAAGACTCAAGGTTATAAAAAATCCTTAGAACTATCCAAGAGGCCTAATGATCAAGCTAAGAACATTAAAAACTAGAAATTTCACTTTAAGAAAATTCTACACAAGGTTCAAGAAAACCTTCCGCATTTGTAGAAAAGGAAAAGTTGTCAAAACTTGAGGTAAGAAAATCAATTCCAACTTCTTATATGATTAGTACTCCAAATGTTTATATGGCACAAACATCAAGTTAGATTAAAGTATTAGTTCCTCTACTTGAATTGATGAAAATAGATTATCATAGAAATGTTGTTATTTCAATAATCTCTAATATTTTGAAGACATCAAACTAGGAAAACAAATCATGGATATCCTAAACACATGGATAAAGGAAATAAAGTGACTGAGATCTGCAATTAAAACATGAAAACCCTGAGGTGTATTTAGGGACAAGTATAACTAAGTACCCTTCCCAAATTGATCATTGTTATCTCGCCTTGCTCATAAACAACAAGTTGGTGAGAAATTATATGATTAATTGAGGAGTAGAAATTGATATAATGCCTCTTGGAATTATGAAACAATTAGGATTATGGGTAGATACTACTTATGTAAAATTTTATACAATGGATAATAGAACAATACCGAGAATTGGTGTCATTTGACATCTAGAATTAAGTTTTTCTACATGCGCTGAAGGGATTTATAAAATGGATGTCACATTGATTGAAATACCACCAAAATATGGTATGTTATTGTTTAGGCAATGGATTATAATAGTGTGTGGGCATGTACAACTTGATCTCTCATTTTCTCCTAATGCTATCAATGGTAAGAAGGTGAATCTAAAGTGAACCAAGATCTATAATTGTAGTTTGGGAAGTTCCACCTAATAAGATTAATTAATTTTGTGATATTGATATTGATAATTTCATAATTGAGGATGCTCGATCGTTACTAAGAAAAAATTGATGTCATAAGTGTTGAGATACAAACTAATCAGAAGGGTTTATAGAGCATGTATTTTGATGGGGAATCTTCCAAAGATGGATCTGGTGCAAGAGTTATTTTTATTTCCCTAGGTGGGAAAATTGTTAAGATTTATTTCTATTGAATTTCGAATGCAGTAACAATATTGCAAAATATTAAGCCTTGCTCATAGGTATTAATATGGTAGTGAAATGTGGAATACAGATACTAACAATCTGTGGAGATTCTGAATTGATTATTTTATAGGTGAGATCTATATACTCTTCAAAATACAAAAGGCTAAAGCAATATAGGTCTGGAGTATGGGATATTGTTGACTCATTTGATGTATTCTCAATTGAATGGATTGACAGGAATAAAAATGTAACATTGGACCATATTTTTTAACAAATGTTTCTTTGAGGGGCTTTAATGTTACAGTAGTTGGGATGTCTAAAATTGAAATCAAAACTAGACCATTAGTCCCTGATAATATATGAAATTAGAAAATATTTTAAGGTGATAAGAATTTACTTAAATTTTGCAGTGTGTGGATGGGTATGAGTCACAAGAAATAGATTGCAATTAATTAGTTCAAATGGTTGACAATAAGAAATTAGTGTTTGGAAATGAAGTTATTCAATTAAAAATAAACAAGATTTATAAGGGATTGGTTACATTGGAAGATATCTTTGATGGAAATGATAAAATTTTAAAATAAGGATTGGTCCTACTAAAGATGAGAGTTACGAAGATATAAATATAGGTAGTTATTCTTCTCCTAAAAAGGACTATATTGGTAGGAAGCTTAGTGTAGAAGTAAGAAGCAAGCTTGTTTCTCTTCTTAGAAGATATAAGCATGTTTTACATGGTCTTATGATGAATTGAAAGCATATAGAGAAGATTTTTTTCCGCATTAAATTC
Organism: Thuja plicata; assembly: GCA_018584345.1. NCBI lineage: Eukaryota > Viridiplantae > Streptophyta > Pinopsida > Cupressales > Cupressaceae > Thuja > Thuja plicata. The sequence goes on from MU223294.1 coordinate 1,189,070, forward strand.
TACTAAAGATCAATGCCAAACCTTTTAGAAAAAAGCAAAGGCCTATAAATCCCACTCTAACCCAAAAAAATACAAGAGGAACTTATGAAGCTCGGAGATGGGGGGATTATAAAACCAATTAGGTATTCTACTTGGGTGTCTAAATTGGTCTTGGTTAGAAAAAATAATGGAGGCATTAGGCTGTGTGTGGATTTAAAAAATTTAAATACTTCTTCTTTGAAAGATAATTATCCACTACCCAATATGGAAACCATGTTCCAAATAGTCAGAGGTAGTGAATTTTTATCCATGTTGGATGGATTTTTAGGGTACAATCAGGTTAAGGTTAAGGATTCATGATAGTATAAGAATATATTTTCTACCCCTTGGGACACCTATGTATATGTTAGAATGTCATTTGGATTAACTAATGTAGGTGCCAATTTCTAAAGAGAAATGGATGTTGCATTTGTAAAACTTATAGATGTAAATATGGTGGTATACCAAGATGACCTTACATTATATTCAAAGAAAGCAAAAGAAAATTGTGTAAAATTATAATAATTTTTTGATAAAGCATTATAGTTTGGGATTTCATTTAACCCAAAGAAGTGTTCCTTTGGTGTAATTAAGGGTAAGTTATTAGGGAACATAGTTTCTAAGGAAGGAATTAGAATATATCTTAAAAGGGCCTATGTTGTTGATAAGACCCTATCCAAAAGACAATAAAGGTCATTCAGTCCTTCTTTGGCCAAATAAATTTTGTTAGAAGGTTTATCTCAAACATTATAGAAATAGTCAATCCTATTTCTAAAATGTTGAAAAAAAATGCTACTATATGTTGGGATGAACAAGCCATAGATGCATTTCTAGATATTAAAAGAGCAATCAAAGAGGAAGCAGTCTTAATTTCTCCTCATTTCAACTATTATCATTTTCCTCATATCATACCATTGCTACAATGTTACCTCAAAAAAATCCTTCAGGATTTGAGCAACCTATTGTATTTTTCAGCAAATCTTTGCGGGCAGCAAAATTGAAATATGATTTAGTTGATAAATAAGCATATGTACTTGTTAAGGTTGTCAAAAAAATTAGATCATACCTTTTGGGTGCTCAAATTATTGCCAATATTCCTAATGTTGTTGTCAAGGATAGTTTTGTGAAATTTGAGGTAATAGGGAGAAGATGGAGATGAATTAATAAATTCCAAGAGTTAAGTATTGGCATGCAAATTACAAATCTTATCATCGGTCAAGGCTTAGCCAAATTAATGACAGAAACAAACTTGGACGTAGCCCAAGTTAATTTCATTAACAAACAAGTTGAGGAGCTACGTAGTCTTCAAATATTCCCATGGTATTCTGGTATTACATATTACTTATGGAATCAAAAATGCCTTGTTAACTTGATTGATAAAAAAGGAGAACATTAAAATTGTAATCACAAAAGTATGCTTTTTTCAAGGGGATTTTTATTCAAAAAATATATATGGGATTCTATTGCCTTATTTGGATACTTATCAATAAAATAATGTCCTCAAAAAAATGCCTGAGGGAGCTTGTGGTGGACATTATACTACAAAAACCATAGCTCATAAAATTATAAGAGTGGGGTATTACTAGCTAAAAATAATTTTAGATACTCACAAATTTTTCCAAAGGTGTGATTCATGTCTCAGGGAAGCTGAAGTTTTAAGGTGAATTAACATTAAAAAATGACATATGATTCTCCCTTTTATCATCGGGGAATCAACTTTATAGTGGGATTTAGTCAACCATCAGGTGGACATCATAAATGGATCCTTTTTGCTATTGATTATTTTACTAAATGGATTAAGAAAATCCAAACTAGGAGAGCAACAAGAAAAGTTGTAATGGATTTTATTCTTGAAAACATCATCATTAGGTTTGGAGTCCCAATAAGATTGATTATGTAAAGTGCTATGTGTTTTATATCTAATGATTTCCCTTATTTTTATAGTTCCTATGACATACATGTTTCATATTCATCACCTTATCATCCTCAAAGAAATGGACAAGAAAAATCAAGAAACAAGAGTTTGATGAAGATTATTAACAGGGTTATGGACAAAAGTAAGAAAGCTTGAGATTTAAAATAAAAAACATCTTTGTGGGTAGATAGGTTTACTATTAAAAAGGAAACAAATTAATCAACTTTTGAGCTTGTATATGGAATAAATGCTAGATTACCAGTGAACAATTTATTACCAGTCTACAAATTTATTTAGGAGTATGATGATGGCATATCAGATATGATGCATTAAACGATAATGCAGTTGACAAAGTTGGATAAAATAAGGAGAGATGTTCAAAAGAAAAACATGAAATTACAATAGCAAGAAAAGTACTTATTTGATAAAGGGGAAAGTGAAAGACACTTCAATGTTAATGATTTGGTCTTAATGTGGAATGAAAAAGTTTAGGAAAAGGGAAAGAATTGAACATTTGAAGTCTCTTGGTTAGGACCATATGTTATTATAGCAAAATATGGACAATATTCATATTTCTTACAAGATGTTAATGGTATGATTCATGAATTACCTGTACATGGGAAATTTCTAAAAAGATTCTTCAACTAATTTTAGTAAGCATGTATAATTGTAAATAATTATATATAGCTAGATTTTAGTTGTGGTTTTGGTTTATTTATTATTTATGGTCTGTGTCATGGAGATTTGAATCCTCATGTTGATCAGCTTGATCGATTATCCCCTGCAAGAGCCAATGTTAGGAATTGTCAAATTTTGTAATTATTTTAGATTGTTAATATAGTGTTAAGTCCTCTACAACTCCTAAAAATCTTCAAGGTTTTAAAAAGGTTGAAAAACCCTAAAGCCTAATAAATCACGATGCCGCATCATTCTATTTTTCTGTTAACTATCAATTGAAGGTTCCCAGTTACTTAAGTTAAGATTTAAGTCTACCATGTTGTTAGGGTAATTGTCCCCTTGACCTTGTTCTCCTTATTCAACAAGTTAAATATTATATGGCCTTTGCATAACTATATTTTTTGTCTTCTAGCTACCTATTTTGTTTTTATGTCTTGAGCCCATTAAATCATGCATTATATTGGCCCTTCCTAGCCCAATCGCTTGCTAATTTGGCTTCACCCCTAACTATCTTCTTGAATCTAAGCCTCAGATTCATCAATACACGTGGATGGATCATATTAATGTGTACTTGCATGATTAATAAACCATTCTCACTCATAGTAAGAGCAAAAGGGAAAATCCAACAGTTCAATGGATTTATCCCAACCCCACTTTTCTATCTCATTTCCTTCGAAAAATCAACACATGCCAAGAATCTAAAGTTTAGTGATGATGTTCATGGGTCCCAAACACCTCTTAATTATAAGTAAGGTAATCATCTATATTATTTTTCAAGATCAACAATTGGGGATGTGTCACACCTGGGTGATTAATTTTAACATGCTTCAAATAATAAGAGTGTAGGAGAGTGGTGAGTGAGTCAAAGGTGTTATCTCTTGATCATTTCTAATCAAATTGATGGTCCAACATGACTTGAACTTGCATGATTAAAATAAATCTATATGAAATGTTAAGATTATATCCACATAGTTAAATGGTTGAAGATGGACCATACCCTAGCTAGCTAGTCCCTTTTGGGTGAATCATATGAAGAAAAGTGTTTAATTATTAGTAGGGTATGTGCAAGATCATGAGGGGCCAAAAAGTGGCGATGTGAAAAAAAATCCACTTTTCACTCGTCCCAAAGCGCATGAAAGTGCTTGTTGACTTTTTAGTAGGCCTGGGTGTCAGTACACCTAGGCAAACCTGAAACCAAAGCACAAGCCTAATCGATTATGTGATTTTTTTGGGTACTTGAAAAAATTGGGTACCCAAAACCTGTGGCATAAATCAAAACCTACAAGCTGTTTTCCTCATTTCTGCATATCCGACATCAGTAATAATATATTTTGCTGCCCACGGCTGCGTTCAACATTTTCATTGTGAAAACTTTAAAACCCTAAATTTAATTATGTTTTTTTATTACTACTTCTTTAGATAATAAAAGGATATATTTTTAGTCTTGCTTTCATTGTACAACACATCTCAATAAAATTAATTAAATTAAACATTCGATGAAACATTATTTTTTAGGACTTGACAAGAAAATAGCAGCACTGTCGAGCAGGGCACTTGGAACTCTTTTGTTTTTGCCAAAGCTTTTAGAATTAGGTTCTTCATTCTTTTATTTTTTTCCAATACGAATCTGTCATCACAGAGTGGTGTGTTTTGAGGATTACATGCAAAACAATTGTTAGTAGCCATGACTACCAGTTTGAATCCATGGGCAGAAGAATTTGTTCCTCCTCCACAATACCCTCTGAATTTTCCATCACAGAGTGGTGTGTTTTGAGGATTGCAGGCAAAACAATTGTTGGTAGCCATGACTGCCAGTTTGAATATATGGGCAGAAGAATTTGTTCCTCCTCCACAATAACCTCTGAATTTTTCATCACAGAGTGGCGTGTTTTGAGGATTACAGGCAAAACAATTGTTGGTAGCCACGACTGCCAGTTTGAATCCATGGGCAAAAGAATTTGTTCCTCCTCCACAATGCCCTTTGAATTTTCCATCGCAGAGTGGTGTGTTTTGAGGATTGCAGGCAAAACAATTGTGTGTAGCCATGATTGCCAGTTTGAATCCATGGGCAGAAGAATTTATTCCTCCTCCACAATACCCTCTGAATTTTCCATCGCAGAGTGGTGTGTTTCGAGGATTCCAAGCAAAACAATTGTTGGTAGCCATGACTGTCAGTTTGAATCCATGGGCAAAAGAATTTGTTCCTCCTCCACAATACCCTTTGAATTTGTCATCGCAAAGTGGTGTGTTATGAGGATTGTAGGCAAAACAATTATTGGTAGGTAGGACTACCAGTTTGAATCCATGGGCAAAAGAATTTGTTCCTCCTCCACAATACCCTCTGAATTTGCCATCGCAGAGTGGTGTGTTTTGAGGATTGCAGGCAAAACAATTGTTGGTAGTCATGACTGCCAATTTCAATCAATGGGTAGAAGAATTTGTTCCTCCTCCACAATACCCTCTGATTTGGTTTTCAATTTCAAATATCACTAATTATAGGTCTTATAATTTCAAATTGCTTGCTAAAATTTTAATTTTTCTAAAAGCTTTGCATAAACGAATCTGTTTTCGATGGAAGAGACACAACCCTTCTCTCAAGACTTGCAATTGTTAATTATATATCTCCAATAATTTCTCTGTTGGGAAGCATCCATCCATCCATCCTGCTATAACAAGGTGTGAATACATGAGAATAGTTTTGTATAGTGTATGGGGTGGGCATATGGCTTGGTGAAAGAAAGCAAGGAATGAGGTGCAAATTTTTGCATTTTTAGCCATTGTCGTAGAGCCCGATGTTGCTTTCTTGTGTGTGGAGGCATGTCCCTGTGACAATTAAAGACTGTGATGCAGTAAGTTTAGAATTGTGTAGTAACGATAAATGGGTGTGGAACAAGCACAGATAGCAGATCACATGTCCTTAAACCCTTCATTAAACACCATTCTTAATGCAAAAGGTTTACCCTTCCTTAAAATTTCTCCTTTGTATCAAGGGAAGATAATGTTCATTGCTCATCTGTCATAGACTTCATTTATTGTATACTAAATGCGATTATATTTCGTACGACATGAGCGGATTTTGTCTGTGTGAAAAAATTTAGAAACATAATGAAAGAATGTATTCTCCGTCGCCATCTTTTTGGTTCGCGCTGCATTTAATAAAAAGTGCCACCGTAAATAATGTGGAGCGTGCGACATTCCTCTCTTGACAATAAGAGATGAAGCAGTGTTTATTACTTTATTACTTCAAGAGAGTTTTAACACCAAGCTGTCAGAACATATAATAGTCATCCTTGCAGTCATACCGATGCAAGAGGAATGATTTGTGACTTTTTCTCCTAAGTCTTTTATTGTCGCGGGAAAAAAGGCTTTAAAAAATAGTACAATATCTAAGTGTGAGATTTTAGCATAAATTATGTGGTTCAGAACATAGAAAAAAATATGTAAAAATACTAGCAATTGAATTTTGGTGTGTATTGGTTATGTTGAAGGTACTTGTATAAAATATTTAATATATACCAGTGGAGCATATTAGATATCCGATAATATTAGATATCTGATAATATTGGATATCCCATATTATCGGATGTCCGATATCTCCCACCCAAATTTGGATTCAAGCTTTTCATTTTCATCTTATTTTGAATGTTTATTTTACTTTATGTATTACTATTTATTTAAACAATATTAATAGTATATTAATATTAATATTATATTTATATTAACATTATTATTGTATTAATATTAATATCATATTAATATTATATATTTATCTCTCTCTCTCTCTCTAGGAACTCTGGAGAGAAATCTCTCTCTCTAGAGTTCCTACAAAGAGAGAGAGAGAGACCCCTTAGGACACATTTGAGCATTCAAATGGATTAAAAGGGGTCATGGGGTCTTCCTAGGGGTCCTAGTATGCCTTATCACGTATTAGGACCCCTAGGAAGACCCCACGACCCCTTTTGACCCATTT